>CAUYRT010060767.1:0-96455 GCA_963574885.1 Lepilemur ruficaudatus
GGGATGGGAGAGAGGACTGGTGGGCAGAGGATCAGGAAAGAATTCATGGAGGGGGTAGGTCTTGAAGACTGGATTGGATCAGAGAGTCACTGGGGAGGAGGCAGTGAACAGAAGGAGATTTTCATGTGGGTGTGTAAGATATTGTGACATTGGCACAGGAATAGACTGATCGACCAATGAATCAGAGTAGAGAGCTAGCAACAGGCCCACTTATAATGGGAGCCTAATATGTAATGGATGGCCTTAAGGGTCGCTGGGAAGATGAGGGACAACTCAACACTGGGGCTGAAGCAATTGCTTGTACTTAAACAAGGGACATTGGATCCTAATCCATAATTCAGAAAAACAATTTCTTGAAAAACTAAAGAATTAAATATGAAAGGCCAAACTGTAAAAGTTTTAGAAGTCAATAAAGGAGGCTATCTTTGGGACTATGAGGTATGGAAGATTTTTTTCAACAAAACACACACACAAAAAAAGCACTAATAATGAATTCAAAGACTGATAAATTTAACTACATTAAAACTAAGAAAGTATGTTCAACATAACAATGGCATGAAAAAAATGAAAAGACAAAGCACAGATGGGAAGAAATATATTTGCAACAAATAGATTCAGTAAAGGATTAGTATTCAAAATGTAAAGAATTCAGAAAAATCGTTAAGAAAAAGGCAAACAATTTAACAGTTAAGTGTTCGGTGAGGGAGATATGAAAAGGCATTCCATAGTGAAGAGAATAAGGATTGGCAAAGGGCCAAGAACTGGGTAGAAAGTGGGCAGGTTGAGGGGTCACAGTAAGGAAAGGGGCCAAGATGTGGATTTGCAGGCAGGAGGAGCCGGGTTGGTGCAGAGATGAGCCGCAATCTCCATCTTCTGAAAATGCCCTCCAATAGCCTTGCGTTAAAAGCATGGGTTCAGATGGCCACTGGAGGTCATTGAGGAAGGTCAGAGCACAAAATGAAAAGCTCAGAGACAACATGCAAAGTCATATGTCAGTAAGCCCCTGCTCTGGAATCCACATCTAGGGCAACTTCTTGCAATAAATCTACAGCCTGTGAGCTTCGTGGAGACCTGGGATGAGACCTGTAGCAGCAGAGGGCTGGCTCTGGTTGAATTGGGCAGTTATCTCCATTTATCACCCCCACTTGACCCCACGATTCCCGCTGGGGTTCCAGCCCCGTGGGGTTACCTGTTATTTTCCTGTGACGGCACAGGGGCTGATGAAGGGCTCTCCTTCGGCTACGGCCGCCAGCACGACTAGACGGAAGCAGCTCTTCAAGAAAATACTTCAAAGGCCCCATTGCCTTGAAATGCTGTGCACTATTTCTGTGGGCTCTTAAACAGAATAATTCATTAGTCAGTGCAGAACAATCAATATCATACTCCAACAGTTTACACACTGACTCTGTTTACCCAGCGGACCCTCTCTGATAATATTATTTATGATCCTAAATAACTCCATCAGTGTTCAATAGAGCTGGGGGGTGCCTCTGGGACCAGGACACAATCAAATTATGAAGACGTATAGTTTGCCCAGCCCCGGAAGTGTTCAGACTCACTTCACTGATGTGAGTCTCAGAGGGGTACCTTCCCTGATCACTTCTAAAACCTTCTTAACAGTGCCTGCGGGAGGGGCCGCCTCTTTAGGAAGGGGCTGCCAAGGGAATTTTATCGTGAGTGTTTCAGGATTCTCCAAAGTGAAGGACGCATCAAACTTTCAATGAATTCTAGACTAGACTAGCAATTGGATGTCGCTAAGCTTTGCTTATAGGAGGGTATGAAAGAAATGTGCGTCTGGGAGAGATTAGTGGAGCAACAGAGAGAGAGATGAGAGAGTAGTGTGTGTGTGTGTGTGTGTGTGTGTGTGTGTGTGTGTGTGTGTAGGAGTTGATAGGAGGGGTGAGGTTAGGTGAGAAGCAGAGAGGATCAGGGAGGGCCAAGGGTCAAATACATACTGGGGTTCATGAGATTTCAGGGTCATCACCCAATGTGCTTCAAGATAGAAGGAGAGAGGGAAGGTGAGACTGTTCACTTAAAACTACATCTCTTTATTATTTGACTTGCTACAATGAACATGTATTATTTGTGTAATTAAAAATATATAGAGATGGCAAGTCTTCCTCGCCTTTTTCCCTCTCCCTCTCTCACATTCTCCTTCTCCCCACTTCACCTCTCCCTGTTTTCTTTCTCCTTTTCTTCCTCCTCCTCATCCTCCTTCCTCCTCCCCTCTCTCTGTCTCACATGCACACCCCAGATTAGAGAAGCAGTAACATAGAGAGGCTCTGATGCCACTTCCTAACTCATTGCAGCTGGTTAACATGAGTGCACACTCTGAACCCATTTTACAGAATGGACTGAAAAGGCAAAGTGCCAAGGAGGGCAAAAGGTTGGGGGCATTGAAGTCACTTTTCTGTTTCTACTCATTAAACTTTGTCTTCTCAGGAGAGCAGACTAGAAATGGGGAGGGCTGTAGTCATGGCGGGGGAGGAGGGCATGGCCCAGGATCCCCTGGGCTGTCTATGTTGTGGTTTCCTGATTCCAGCCTGGGAGGGAACCCCCCAGGGTCAGGAGGAAGAGCCCAGGCTCTTTGGGCTATGACAGTCTTTCAGCTGAAATCTGAGGCAGGTGCCAGCACCTGGCATTCGCTTTTGAAACCTGCCCTTTCCAAATATCTGCATATAACCCTGAGAGCTCAGCAGAGAAGACATTGCCATCGCCACTTACTATTGGGTCATTAAATATGAAATGTCCAATTTCAAATCAAAAGTTAATTATATCTCAAACAAGAAGCAGTACAATTAATCAAAGTATGCACCTAAGCTGTTGAGACAGTTTTGCCATGTTAACTGTAGCTTGCTTTTGCCAGCAATGAAGAAGCCTGGAGAGCCAGTGGCTATGAAATTCCGGAAGGTGTTTTCCACAGCTTGTTGAGAACTGAATATTTTTCCTTGCAAGAAGTGGCCCAAAACCTGGAAGAAGTGGTAGTCAGTTGATGCAAGGTCTTGTGAATACGGTAGATGACAGAGAGTTCAGCCTCTATAGTCTGAGCAGCTTTGTTGTGCAACATGTGGTCAAGCATTGTCTTGCAAGAGGATTTGCCTGTCTCTATTGACCAATCTCTGCTGCATCCTCGTCACTTTGTCCAGTTGGTTGCAGTACACATCTGCTGTAATGGATTGACCAGGTTTCATGAAGCTGTAGCGGATAATACCAGCGCTGGACCACCAAACATACACCACTAGCTTTTTTTGATGAATACTCGGTCTTGGACTGTGTTTGGGCAGTTCACCTTTATCCAACCATTGTGCCAAATGCTTGTGATTGTCAAAAACAATCCATTTTTCATCACATGAAACAATATGGTGTAGAAATGGTTCGACTTTATGTCGCTACAACAGAGAAAGGCAAGCTTCAAGACGATTTCTCTTCTGATGCTCATTTACTTCATGCAGTATCCTTCTGTCCAGCTTCTTTACGTTGTCCGTTTGTTTTTAATGGTCCGATATTGTTGGAATAGTAACGCCAAACTTTGCTGCTAATTCACGCATAGGTTGGGATGGATTCGCTTCCACTACAGCTTTCAGCTCATCATTATACCCGTTGGTGTCAGGTTGCCCACGTGGCTCATTTTCAAGATTAAAATCACTAGAACAGAACTTCTCAAATCATTAATGTACTGTGTGTTCATTAGTCACATCCTTCCTAAACACTTTGTTGATATTTCAAGCTGTCTGCACTGCATTGGTTCCACGATGGAACTCATATTTGAAAACAACATGAATTTTTGACTTATCCATGGTTTCACAAAAATTGCCCTAAAAAAAAATTTGAAAGATAATCACAAGCCAAACCATGCATTTGAAAGAATGAGGATGTATCTTCACAATAAAAATAAAACAGGAAGTGTCAAAGTGAAATGTCAGAGATACCAACTGTCTAATTAGTGACTAAGGAAATTGGACATTTCATACTTAATAAACTAAATAGACGCAGCAGCATGGAGTTCCAGGCATGCATACTCAGACCTGGTACCAGGAGCTCTGGACTCCTCGTTCGAAAATCTCTACCCTAGCCTGTCAGCGTTTCTACTTAGCTGACATCCATGGCCAGCAGTGAGTGGCCATGTGCAGGGCTAGATCGAAGGGTAATCTGTGGCAAAGGCTTCAAAGACCAGGAACACATGGCAGAGTGTGGGGAAGACGCCTTTCAGTTTCTAGCCTCACAATTCTTGAGTTCTTGTTGACGACCTAATCTTTGCTGTCCAAGAGTCTCATGGATGCCTTGACTTCTCTCATTTCCTTCTCTCTCTCTCCCCCTCTCTCTTCCTTCCTTTTATCCTCAAATATTTACTGAATACCTGCCATGTTCCAAACACTCAGGAGCTATAACAGATAGATAAAGAAGACACCTACCTACAAGAAGCTTACAGTCTAGTGGCCAGAGATGAGCTGTGCCCACAGCAGCCATAGCGCAAGTTGGGTAGAGAAGAACCCTTAAGAGAGGCACAGATCAAGTGCTGTGTAACTGTGATCTGCTCTTTGAACAAGCTTGGCATGTGAAATGAAGAAACAAAGCAACTTTCTTTGGTTTCCCTCCATTTATTCAAGGAGGAAAGTTCTTCTAACCTTGGATATATACTTGGACAGATTCATGACCTCTATGAGCATTTTTTGGTAGTAAAAAGTCAATGACAACTTAAGCCACATTTAGACCCAACTCGTATTTAGAATGCCCAATCCCATGTAATGGCCAAAGCTTCCAACTTTGTACAAAGCTGTACAATTACTTCCCCTCTCTCCAGCCAGGGCTTGCAGCAGGGAAGGGGCTGAATTTGCTGAGGTCCCATTGCCCCTGCACGTGGCCCAGCAGGCAGCGCCTAACTCAGTACCATCCCTGCTCGCTTGCTTGTGAGGTCCACACACAGACCATAGGAAACGCATGTGCATCTTTGCCCAAACAGGTTCTTGGAGAGCAACTCACCCAAGTGCCACCCACTCCTTTCCTGCCTCATCGGAGCAGCTCCCTGCCCCCTCTGTCACCTAGACAAATTATTCAGGTGAGAGTCACATGCCAGGCACTGATTCTCCCACCTACAGGGGCCATATACTCTGCTGTCTGTGGTCCCACTGGAGACCCCTGGTAGGCTTGTGATAAAAGACAGTCACACCACCTTTCCCCCGGGAGGCAGAACTCACAGCTCAGCTCTCTCCAAAGAAACCCTACTCAAAGTAACTTCCCCTCGATCTCCCACACATTTCTTTTTTTACACCCCTTGGTGAGCGTGAGAGTTTTAGAGTAGTGAAACCTGCTCTGCACATGTCCTTTGACATTTCCACTCTGTTCTGGCACCTTGGGGTCTGGGCCCTGACCTGAGAGGTCAGGGCAGGGAGAGACCAATTCTGGCAGAAGGGATTCCGGGCCTGTGGGGATGTGGTGGTCTTCTTGATGGAGGGAGAAGCAGGGTGTTAGCAGCATGTCCCATGAACAGCCCTGTGCGTTGGAGGGCAAAGGTCATGGACCCCAGGCTACTGGCATGCACAGATGGGAACTCTGCCCCGGCTGACTCTGGCCATCTCTGGCTTCCTTTTTCCCTCAGGCACCAAGATGCTCTGCTCTGGTCTTTGGCAAAACTGAACACTGGTACTGGGAATATAATTTTTCATGGTACAACTGCTATAGGGGCTTCAGATTGCCTTGTTTTTAAAATTTTATTGGCATGGGGAAAGAGCTTTGATAATCTTTAATGTACTATCAATTCTTTGGGCTCTTAAAAAAGGAAGTGCATGACAGACACAGAGTTGAGCCATCTCGTTTCTGAGGTGCTGAGGAAGTACATACATCCACTCCAGCGGATGACCACTCTGGATCCAGCTGTTCATGCATTCCCTGACCCCACTCGGACACTGAGACTGAGCAGAGCGAGAAACTGGAAGGGGCCTCCATTTCTTTGAACTGAAATGTAACTTGGGCATTTTGGAATTTCTTAATTCGCCAAGGGCTAAACACTTTGATTTTAGACTTTAATCACTTTGGGATTTTAATCTCTAAATTTTCCCCAGGAACTTGATAATGGGAAGGGTTTATATCCAAATTTGGGGCATCTTATTTTGGCATTTATTATTGAAGAATCTTTATGCATTTTTTATTAGCTCTTTATGCATTTTATTATTGAAGTATCTTCATGCTGCTATTAAATCTCATTACAGAACCTCTGATGAGGTTATTGGGCCATGTGGCTGGACATAAATTTGGATTGGAAATAGAATAGGCTCTGAACTTCCAACCTTGGGCACAGCATAGTTTTGGAGCAGATTTTATTAACCTACTGTTCTGGCCCATCTCAGAGCCTGATGGGAGCAAAACCAGCAGTGTCCTATGGTGGTCCCAGAAAGATGTAGCAAGGGGGCCCAGGTTGGTGCTGGGGAAGCAGCATCAGGTGGGTGGGGCAGGGCTGCTCAGAGAGTTGGCTCATCCCCTTCCTGCAGCAATTTAATCACACACCTGGTTGACCAGGGGTTAAAAGTTAAGCCCAGTTGGTTAGGAAAACAAAGAGCTGAGGGATGTTTACTCTGCTCCTGCTCTAGTTCCCATACCCAGGACTGCCCAGAAGGTACCCACCTGGCCCCTCCCTTCTCCCTTCCTCACCCAGCTAGGAGAGATTGCTCACTCATGAGTTTACATGTGGCCCACTCTCTTCCTCCCTCCCCCTCTCTCTTTTGGGATATGCCACCCTTCAGAGAACACCCAATTCTTGCTGTGGGCCATGTGGTAAAATTAATGGGGTACCCACAAGGGGAGCCTGAAGTTTTGGGAAATCTGGTCAATTCAGGGGTAGAGGACCAAGTCATTTTGGTCACACCCTCGCATTTCACGTTATCAGTAATAAGGGGGCTGTTCTGAATCTTGATTTCTCTGGCTCTTGGTCTATCACTGAAGTAGTTCTGTACACAGAGAGGGAGAAAGTGGTGTTATTCGGGGGAAATCTTGGCAGGCCCATGAGGAGGTCGGCTACTCCCCCCTGTGGAGCCAAGTCCCTTAGATAGGGGTCGCCATAGAGGATAAGAAAATTGATAGGAAATAGAGAGAATAAAGGAATACACAGAGACTAAGGTATAGTTTATAGTTTTATATAAAAAGATCAGAATAATCACAGCAGGGTACTTAGGCGACTAGGCAGATCTCTGTGACTGTCTAGCAATATGGTTAGATTCACATAGGTTTTTATAATCACAGATCTTAATTACTAGTTATGAGGGTAACACATTTGCATATCAGGGAATGCAGTTGTTAGGGGAGCAGGATTACACAGGTAGTGGGTTGGAGTCAAAAGTCCTCTCAAAGGGCTACTAACAAGACTTTATCTAGGTGAACAAACAGGTACAAAGTCTTTTAAGGCTAACTTCTAAGTTCTAAGAGGTAGTTATCAATTAACAGAGGGATAACAAAAGAGGTATAGTGACACTATATTTCTTTGATTTATTTATGATGGACTTAAAGGTAAACAGACAGTCAGGAGTGAACAGGAACCCATCTCTATAAAACATGTTGTTTATAACACAGAGGCACGTCTCTGGGCAAAGTGCACTCATTGTCTCGGGCTCCCATTCTGTGGGCCAGATATTTACCTTGCCTTGATTTTCAAGGCACAGAAAAGCCCCACAGAGAGATAACTGGGAAGTCTCTTGGAAAACAACGCTACCAGAGATTTGGGAGCTCTCCCATGATAGCAGCCTCTGATAAGTGAGCCATTGAGTTCACATATTCTTCCAGGGCAAAACCCTGAAAACTCCTATTTCTATCTTTAATATAGCAATATTGGGTGATACAATAAAATGATGATCTTATGAATTACATCTTATTAATTCCTCAATCATATTTCCCCAACAGTGTTACACATTTGCCCCTTCAAATCCGAGAAGCAACCCTTTTGGACCAATAGCAAAGTGATTTCTCAACTGTGAACTAACAGTTTTCTTTTGGAATGAATTGCGCGCTTTCAATTTTCCACTTCAAAAACACACACTTCAGCAGAAGTCACTTTACAGCAAATGAAAGGAGGAATTTCCCCAGGGGAGAAAGGGGCTTCATACTTAGAGGGGGTTGGAGGGGATGACTTAGGGGCATCTACTTCTCCCCATAGTGAAGTCACCAAGAGGTCTTTTCAATACCAGCACCCTTCCAGCCAAGAAGACTGGGGTTTGCAAAATGCTGGCAATTACGCAATGCTCGGACTGGCTGAATTGCATCCAACTGCCCATGAGTTCTGAGAGAGAACTAGGCAGGGTTAGAGATGGCGGAATGAGCTTGCCTCACAAAGGAGTGGGGCGGCACTGGGTGGGTTTTGTTGTGATACTTCCTCGGAGTGTCTTCTATTTAGGATATCGTCCAGAAGTTGGTGTGTTCTGTAGAGTGACCCACTGAAACCACTGCTCGCTACATGCACCTCAGAGTCCGTCATCATCCTCCCCACCACCCTCCCCACCCCCTTCGCCCTCATCATTATCACTGTCATTTACTGAGCACTCCCAGGTACGAGGCACCGTGCTGAGCCTTGCCGAGGTCCCTTCCAGTTTCTCACTCCGCTCAGTCTCAGTGTCTGAGTGGGGCGGGTGGTTCCGTGAGCAGCTGGATCCTGAGCCATTGTCATGCATTATCTCACAACAACCCTGTGAGATAGATACCATCATTAGCCCCCATTTCTGATGGGTAAACGGAGGCTGGAGAAAATTGAGCCAATAAATGGTGAAGCCAGCCTCCCAATTCAGACTGGTGTGACTCCAGAGTCTGGGCCCTCGGCAAGCACACGATGCAATGCAGACGCCCATCCAGCGTGTTCCTGGGCCCTTCTAGTGGTGAGGTGCTTGATAGCTTCTGGAACATTGCACTGTTGGGCAGAGAGCAAGCCGCCCTCCCCAGGGCTTCGACTTTCTGCCTGTAGCCTCCCAGAATGCATCTGGTAATACTGTGATGGCACGTTTGATTGAGGCAGAGCCCCAGTTAATGCTCTGCTATTGAACGGGGACATTGGGCTGGCGCAATGTAAAAGGCTGACCTGTGGAGATGGCATTTCGCTGAAGGCAGCAAGGCTTGAAATGGGTGTGCTGTGAACTGCGTGGCCTTGCCCTCCTGAGGGCTGGACCCCGAGGGACAGCCAGGCAGCCTGGCAGCGAGCCCCTCTTCTCTCTCAGCATGCCACGGCCTTCTGGGTGGCTTCGAGTTACACGCTGAGGCTGTACTTCCTGCTCCGGGAATCTCTTGGCTTCCGAGTGCTGTTTGCAGTGTTTTACATCTGAATCTGCAAACCGGCCTGGCGTTCTGGCTGGGTGATGCTGTTCACATTCCGAATGCTTGTGTTTACCCACCTCCTCGCTGAACATATTTACAAAGTAAACATTTTGGGACGTCTCGGAGATTAAAAGAAAAGAATCACAACACAAAACTACCACTGTGTTGTCCTCTCCCACTCCCCACCCCCTTGTTTCTAACTAACAAATCAGAGGGTGGAATTAACTGAGATTGGAGTCCCTGGCACTGGATCGGTTTTGAGATGCCGTCTCTGGCAGTTCCCGTCCCCAGTCTTTGCCCTCACACTCACTGTTCTGTGACATGATGGCAAATAGAACATGGGCCATTGTGCCAGCCGGACCTGGCTTCACATCCCAACTCCGCCTCTCACTAGCTGTGTGATGATGAGTAAGTTGCTTAAACTCTCTGAGCTATAGTTTTCTCATGGGAGACTAATACCCCCTTTGCATTGTTGCGAGCTTCAGGCAAACTGAGACGTGGGCGGTTTTGGTTGTTGGTGGCTCATTCCAGCATTCCATCCTTTCAACTTTGACCAGGTCAATGATCATCTATCAAATCTGGATGGCGGAGTAATGAGGCGGGAGGGTGACAGGGCGGCTGCACCCAAAGCAGACACTGAGCTCCTTGGGCAAGGCCCAGATCTTTCCGTTCTCTTGTGCCTCCATCTGTTGTGCCCCGATCTGAGATCATATGCCTCTCAGTGGAAGGATGCAAGGCTGAGATGAAAGAAGAAGGGAGGTATTCAAAAGTCCGTGGAAGAAGGTGAATGCCCCCCAGAAGGCCTAGTGTTGTTGCCGCTCTTGCTCCTCCTCTGTGGCGCTGGAGGAGGGACAGCACAATTCTGCAGCCGCAGAGCATCCCAAACCGCTGGTGTCTCCCGGACAGAGGCCTCGCCTCTTCGGGTGCTGTTGGTGTCCTTTCTGCTCTGGTCCCACCAGACCTCTGCAGTGCATCTGCCCGCTCCCCTTCCTCACCCAGGGCCACCTCCTCTGCCGTGAACGCACTGTGCCCGTTTACCCCTTTGGTCATCTCTTCTCAGAATGTCCTCCCGTCAACCTCCTTTGCCTCTTCATGGCCCCATCAGGTGATCTCCAGCTCATGCACCACAGTTCCTCCACAGTGTCTTCTGCTCTCCAAGGAGCTCTTTTTAACCCCCCCTTCCTGCCTTCCTCTTCTCTTCTCCCAGCCACAAGAAGAGTGTGGCCACTCTTTGCGGCCACAGCCTCTGCGGCAGCACCTCTCATTGTGCAGCAATTGTCTGTGTACACGGCCGTCTCCTCTGCCAGATTCAGGGCAGGGACTGTGCTTATTCTTCCCCACGTCCCCAGTGCCCAGCACAGTGCCAGGCAAGTAATAGACAATTAATAAACACTTGTTGAATTGCATTCAGCGCTGTGCATGCCCCGGCCCTCCTGTTCCACCTCTCCCTTCCCGCAGCACATTCGAGGTCCCTCCTCGCCCTGTTCTCCCCTCTTTCCTCCCCTCCCTTGCCCCATCACTGTCCTTGCTGTCCCCTAATTGAATTTTTCTGGGCAGTAACAAGGCCAAAGATACCTTGTGAAGTGAATACACCACCTGCAAATAATCAAGGGTTGCCACCATTCTCTTAGGCTAGCATTATGTTGGGGGTACCGTTTATCTCCCCCTCTTCTCACATGCCCAACCCCAGGGTGGGTCACAGAGAGGACAAAGCCAGCTCCCCTAATTTGGTGGAATCCAGCGCGGAGCCAAGCAGCCCACGTCCCTCCTCCTTCTCCTCCTACCTCTGCAGGCAGCTCTGGGCAAACAAGTCAGTCTTCATTAAGACAAGGCACACCTGTTACCTGCATGACCTCTGCTCTTCTCCCTGGTGGCAATTAGCTGGGCTCTGGCTGGTGGAAAGGCATTGCCTTCCCCTGCTCTCTCTGTGCGCCTTCCTTAGTGAGCAGGCTATCAGAATCTCCTGCCCAGGGGTCCTGCTGTCTGTTATTATATCACTGCCCCTGCCGTCCTGCCTTTACAGCAGCCCTTGGAGAGGAATTTTAATGTGTGCTGAAGACAGCAGCAGGAGTGGGAGGGGTAGGGGGGAGCAAGGACCTGGAGTTTCTGGGCAGGTGAAGGGGGCCTGCACTGTATTGTTTTAAACTTCAAAGAGACAGTTTCAGGAACCTTGCCTGTATGTATTCCACATTTCCAGCAAAAGTGAGAATGAAGGCATGCAGCCAATTCTCCAGGCGGGGCAGGTGCCAATCCAGCCGGCGTGGAATAGAGCTGCCTACGGGTGGGGTCAGGTGGGGGGAAGGAAAAGTGCCACTTTAGACAGAGCAAAGAAGAAGGAAGTGTGCTTTGTGAGGTCATTTAGTCCACCCCGCTACCTCCCTAGCTGTGAAGGCCTTCCCTTTCTCTCCATTAGGGACAAAGCACACAGGGCCTGTCTTCGGACATTCACGCCAGCCCTGGTTATGATCATGATCAGGGGAGCATGTTTGCCGCATATCTTTCCCAGCCCTTGCAAGCCAGCCACTCTCTGCTCATGGTATTCTGTTCCAGGGGGCGTGGAGGAAGAGTAGCTGGAGGGTGAAAAAGAAGAGAAGCCCTGCCGAGGCGCACCCACATTCATTTGAGCACCTGCCAGGTACCAGATATTACACTGGACCATTTATACCCCCAATTGTATTTAATCCTCATGATAACCCAAGAGGTATTAGATTCCCCTGCTTTACAGAAGGAGTCACTAAGATCCTAAGAGGTGAAGAAATTTTCTGACATCGTGCAGCTGTAAGTGGGTGAACCAGCCTCCCCAACCAGGCATGTAATCCACAACCCACATCCTTTCCAGGGCATCTCTAGCTACTGGAGGAACCAGGCTCAGCAGCTAAGCACAGCCCCTCCCTCAGACCTCATCCTCAGTGGGACAGCCTTCCCCAGCTTGGTGCCCCACCTGCCCTGCGGCCTCCTGTGCACCCGACATCCCGCCCCAGCCAGTGCCCAGATTGAGGGCCTCTCATGTCTCCTGAGTCCCCTTCAGTTGATCCCTATAGAGGAAGGGCATGATGAGTTGGTGGCTGTATCTGGTCTGGCCCTGGCTAGGCTCCATGCCAGTGGCCCCTAATGAGTTCCCGGTTATCCCAAAGGGCACCAGCACCTCTCCTAGAGTGCTGATCTGCAAACAACCTGATCAGTGAGGTTCCAAAGTCACCTCTGGATGCTCTGTATTCAAGGACAGAGGTGCCTGAGGCTTCTGTGATGCAGACAACAAGCGTCCACTCCTCACTTGAACCCTCTTCCTCAAGACCTCAGGGTTGTCCTGTTCTCCTTACCCTGAAACAAAACCTCTTGCTCTGGTTCATCAGCTCCTCCTGCAGCTCCAGTTACCCTGGGAGGAGGCCGGCTTCTATGCCCTGGCCCCTGGTTTTGATCAGACCTTAGCAATGCGTCTGGCTCTGCCTGCGCCTGGGGCTGGGGAGGCTGGGCTGCTCCTCCCTGTCTGTTTTCCCCTGGAGCTCCCGCCAGATGCCTGCAAGAGACTGCATCCGTCTCCCTCCTGTCTGGACCAAGTTTCTGATTGATGGCTGCCCTGTGTCCTGACTTCCTCTTCTTGCTAATTTTCTCATCTTCTAGAATCATCTTCCCCTGCTTCCAGCCCTTGGGATGCGTTTAGCTGTCCTAAATCCCACTGGAGTCAGGCAGTTCATAATGGAGACCCAGCTGTCTTAGTCAGCATGGGTTGCTATAACAGAATGCCATAGACAGTGCCTTAAAACAACAGATGTTTATGTCTCATCCTAACCCCCATCAGATTGGGAGTTAGGATTTCAACATCTGAATTTGGGGAGACACATACATTCAGACTGTGACAAGCTTCTAACACTTACTACTTGTGTGAAATATATATATATATATATATATATATGTTTATTTACATGTGTGTGTATTTTATTTTTTTAAATCTCTCATTTTCTATAACTTTGTTTTTATGACAAAATAATATGTGCCCATTACACAAAACATGGAAAACATAGACAAAAAAACCATAAAAATCATTCACATTCCAATACATATAATTAAGTACTGTGAACACTTTGGAGTAAATACTTTCAGTTTTGGTTCTTTGTGTGTATGTACAAATGCCCAGAGCTGTATATCTAAATACAATCAAAATTTTAAAAGTGGGATGATACATATATTTTTAAAAATTCAGCTAGAATACACATAACATAAAATTTACCATTTAGTCATTTTTAAGTACACAGTTGAATAGTATTAAGTATATTTACATTGTTGTGAAACAGGCGTCCGGAAGGTTTTCATCTGGCAAAACTGAAATTCTATACCCATTAAACAACTCCAGGTTTCTGCCTTCCCCCTGGCAACCACCATTCTATAATACTTTCTGTTCCTATGAATTTGACTACTCTAGGACCCTCCTATAAGTGGAATCATACAGTCATTTTCCCTTTGTGACTGGCTTATCTCATTTAGCATAATGTCCCCAGTTTCATTTCATGTTGTAGCATGTATCAGAATTTCCTTCCTCTTTAAAGTTGAAGAATATTCTGTCGTATAATATTAATAATAGCTGGGCAGGTGTCTTAAAGCCCTCTATACTTCAGCTTCTCCATCTGTAAAATGAGAGAAATGATGGTAGCAGCCTCACAGGGATACCGTTAGAATTCAGTTAGTTATGTATATAAAATTCTCGGGAGAATACCTGGTACATCATAAACATCTTATAATCATTAGCTATTATCATTATCATCAGTCTTTTGTTCCATCTCTCCTGCCTCTTGGAGCTTTCTGGGCTTAATAGTTACAATTACTATTTATTGAGCACCTTCTACGTTCCGAGCATGTGCCTGGTACTGTATATCAATTATCTTATTTAATCCTCAACAACTTGATGACAGTATTGTTATCTCCACATTTCAGAGGAGTCAGCTGAGGCCAGAGGACTGACAGGGCTAAGGCGGTGGCAAGGCTGGGTTTCTGAGTCAGGGTTGTTTGCCGCCCAGCCCACGGTAGCCCCTGGGCAGGGGTGGGCCTACTTTTCCACGATCCCTCTTTGCTTAGTACTGTGCGAAGCAGCAGAATCTCCTTCTGCAGCAGAACTTCCCCCCTCTCCTCCGCCAAGCTCCAGCTGCAAAAGGTGGCAAGTGTATGGGAGGGGAGTTCACTTCTTCCTCCCCCCCTTTCTCCCTGCCCTCCAGTTCCTTCCCCTGCACGCTGAAGTAGCCCCATGCGGGCATCAGGATGCCACTGTAAGGGGAGCTGCGCTGTGGGCATTTCTAGGAACTGAATAGGCTTGCTGGGAGAGGATTTGGGACAGGGGGATTGGGGAGGGGATTCCCCTCTTATCTCAGAATGCAAAGTTCAAAGAGGGCTGCTAGATGTTCACCACACATGCCTATACACGGGTCAATGGGTTTCAAGAAAGATGAGTCAGAAAGAGCCCTGTTTGTAGAAGGGTCTAAACAGGGGCAAGATAATCATTGACTACGGATCTTATAAGGGGGATTCCCTGTATTGTTCTGAGGTTAAAAGAGTTTCTGCAGTTTAAGCACCTGGGAGGGGAGCTCAGGAGACTTAAAGCCAACACCTGGAGACTCCTGCAGGGACCACAAAGCCCCTGCTAGCTATTCCTAAGGAAAGCTCAAGCTGAAATGGCATTATCATTTTCCTGGAGGTTGATACTTTTTAGCCACACTCTCTGATCGTTCTCATGCATCCATTTCTTTTGACCCAAATCCCCAAGAACGGAAAAAGATAGCAGGAACCCAACAGCCTTCCCGCCTGTCCAGGGCAAGTGTGCATTGGACATGTGTGAGGATGTGTGTGTGCAAAAGTGTGCCGTGGGGGCAGGACGGCTCCCGGCTGCCTCCCCTGGCCCTTCATGCCGCTTGCCCCAGGTGACCTGGCTCCATGGAAGCCGGCTCTGCCGCAACTTTGGACAAAATCCAGCTTTGGAAATTTTGGAAATATAAAGCGAGGTTGATTGGCTTGTAGGCCCAGGAGTGACCAAAATAGACCAGCAGCCATGTGCAGGGTTCCTGTTCTTTGGGGCCATCATTCAATGCTTAGCTCAGCCACTTACTTGTCTTAGGACTCTGAAGAGTTTCCTGAAGCTCAGTGAGCCTTCTGCTTTTCTTGGGACACTATAGTAATCATAACTATAACAACAATAACAGAACCAATCCCGTGAGGATGTGGTAGGATCAAGCGGATAGCGAGTGTAAAAGCACTTAGTGGAATACACATGCCCTACACAGGGCAACTCATTTCATTAATGCTAAAGTCGGCAGAGACTTGGAAAACAGCTTGGAGGTGTAGACTCAGGGACAGCCAAGTGCAACTCCCTGCTCTACCTCAGGAGCTATGGCCCTTCACAAAGGGCTCAACCTCTCTGCCCAGCAGACCAGAGATATAAGCGAGAGGAGCTCAGCGGATTGTTGTGAAAAGTTAGTGCACAGAGTATTTTGGTGATAGTCAATGGTCATTCACTCCCCACCTTGGAGTGTTAAGACTGTAGTGAACCCTATGAGTCCTGCATCTCAATTTTCTTGTCTAAAAAAATGGGGTGGTGGTACTTGCCCTATCTAGTCAAATCGACTTGAAAAGCCTGAAATGTTACTGGGTGAGGTGGGATCCTGCAGCCCTGAGCCACCATGCAGCCCCGGGCCACCGTGCAGCGCCAGGCCACCATGCAGTGTCAGGCCACCATGCAGCGCCAGGCTGCCTTGCGTGTGCCTCTGTGGACTAGGCCTGCATCGGCTATTCTATCCAGCCTGCTCCCCACACTCCCAACCCATGGCCAAGCCAGAGCATGGTGCCTCCCAGAGGAAGCAGATTCTCACCTAGGGAGGAACAAGTCTCCCTCCTGGAGGAGACCCAGCTGCACGCCGGGTGTGTCCCGGGAGCCCAGCCTCCTCTGACCTTCCTCCCCTGCGAGGGAGCAGCCCCCGGGTGTAGCTGGGACCAGCTGTCTCCTCTGTATTGATGCCCTTTACACGGCGCTGCCTGGGCTTTCTGGTGTTTTCAGTTTATCTTCTCAGGGTTTGGAATTGGAAAGCAGGGCAATCCTTCGGCTCAGATGTTTGCTCATGCGCCAGACCCCAGAGACCCTCTCGCCACCTCCTTTCCTTCCTTGCCCCCTTCCCTGGGGAAGGAGGAAGGCCTCTGCCTCAAGGGTTTTAGGGAGGGGCCCACAGCCCTTTGGAGGCTTCTACAGAGAGACAGTGGCAGAGGATGAAAAGCAGGAGCTGGAGAAGCAGAAAAAGGAAGAAAGGAGGAAAAGCCAGGAGATTACAAGGGATCAAGAAGCTGCTGTTTAAGTACACGAGAACTGGGCTCCCGCAGCTGTGTGCGGCTGGAGGCTGCTTGGCAGCCACTGCTAAGAAGACGCTGTGTATTCTAGAAGCCAAAAGAAGACTGTCTGTCTTCCAGCAGGGGCCTTGGGGACCTCAGGCAATGCTCAGCTCTCACAGGGCAGGGCAGGGGCATCTGTGTGCCTTATCTTGGCCTAGCGGGCAACAGGTGTTTATCTGAAGCACCTCTGCATGGGGCGGACATCAGACAAGGAGAGCGTGTGTGTGTGTGTGTGTGTGTACACGCAGGCACACAGATGCATGTGTGAGACACACTTTAGTGTGCAGACTGCATGCATTCACGTCTGTGTTTCTGAATGTACATGCCTGCCAAAAACGCATACGGGCGATCTGAAACTACGACCGGCCACCAGCCATGCACGTCACCGAAATGACGGCCTTATCTCTGTGTCGGGGATGTTCTGACCACTTCCCAGCTTAAGCGGGGCAGTTGTTCAAGGCCACCGCCTCGTTCTCTGCTGGGCTGAATTCGTGACTAAAACATGTACAGGACACAGTGGTTACCAGAGACTTGCACCTCAGGCTCTGCATGATCCTCAGAAAAAACCATGTGGTGTGCAGTACAACCCCCTCCACACAGACAGAAACCAGGATGCGGACTCTCAAAAGCTTCTGCCTTTTGAAGTCAGATCCAGAATTGTTTCCTTATCCCACAGGTGGCATTGGACACTGTTTGGGGGCCATCTCTTCTTATATCACCACCCTTCCATCCCCAAGGGTCAGAAGTGTGCAGAGAAGGCCAGAGAAGGGGCCTCTCTTTCCCCATCCATGGCCTTTGTGGCTGGACAGACATGGTCAGAGCCAGGGTGGGTCACAAATCCAGGGGTTAGCTCCTGGGCGGGACCTTCTGCTGAGGCCCTGGGGCCTTTCAATTCTGAATTTCCGTATTTAGAGGGGTTTTAAGGTTGGGAGACGTTCTATATAGGAGAAAAGTGGTGCTTCTAGCAGGAATGCAGGGAAAATATTTGGCTTTGGAATCTGTCAGAACTGTGTCCAAATCCTAGTTATGTGACAGGGGCCAATCATTATTCTCTCTGCACCTTGACTTTTTCATCTATAAAATGAGAATAATGATAATAGCACATGCTCATAGAATGCCAATGAGATGACAGGCTCTGTTTTAAGTACCCAGTATACATTAATTTAACCCTTACAGTAATCTTGTGAGTCAGGAATATTATCCCCCCACTCAACAGATGAGAAAACTGAGACTCAGAATATTAAGTAACTTGCTCAACATCATGGTGCTTGTGCACAATGAATACGGGATTTGAGCCCAGGCAGTCTGGCTGCGGCATCTGTGTTTAACCACTGCAGTACTTCTCAGCAGGGCTGGATACCCACCTGAACCGTGGGTGGGAAGAAACAGTTTAACAATATGCGGTGGTTTTAAAACCTGTCCGCAAACTCTTTGATACTCCTTCGTTAAAAGGCAGAATCTAGGTCTCTTCCCCACCGAGAGTCCCATGTAGATCGCACGGTGGTCTTAAAGAATAAGGATGCAGTGAACATGACACTGTGTGATTCCTGAGGCTGGCCCAGGAAAGGCCTTCCACTTCTGCAGGTCTCTTTCAGGACACGTGCTCTGGGAGCCTTCAGCTGCTGTGTGAGAACCCTGGCGGCCCCAAAGCTGCCGCGTGGAGAGACCTCAGAGAAGGGGCTTGATGCACAAGAGCCATCGCTGTCTGTGTCCTCCCATCCTGGGCTCCAGACGTTGGATTCAAGAAGCAGCCCCAGCTGCCCCCTGACCGCAACTATAAGAGAGACCACCAGTGAGAACTGCCTGGCCAGGCCTGGGCAATTCCCAGGCTTAAGAGCAAAACAGATGATGGTGACTGTTTCAAGCTACTGCTCCGGGTGGTCTGTCGCACAGTGGGAGATGATCAGAGTACAGCACTTACTTCACAGCAGTTGTATGAGGAATCATGGAGAACGCAAACATCGAGGTCCTAGAGGTGACTGCCACCTCCCTTCCCCGCTTCCGTCCATAATGTCTGGGTGCCCTCACCAATAGATACCTCTTAACTTGTCTTAAAGCGGAAGCTGAATAGCTACCTCAGTGAAACTATGAAGACCAGTGCCGCGGATCTCAGCTTCCTCGTGCAGAACCCACCATCTCCATGGCGCTTTCACGAACAGAAAGGCTGCCTGTGAGGCAGGGGTGGAGGTGGAGGCACCGGCATGTACAGACAGGGTTCTTGGTACCCTCTGGATTCCAGAAAACCCCATGGAAAGAGCATGGGCACACTCTTCTGCTGGCCTTGGCCCCTGTGTTAGCAACTACACCTTGAGGTCACCCTGTGCTGTTTCCCTTAGATTGTGGTTTTGTGAGGGCGAAGGCTTTAGCTTTCTTTTACTCTTTTATGGATTTTGTGGATTTTATCACTGAGACAGAGAATAATGCATATTGGAGGAGGACGAGGGAGCCACAGGCTTGTCCAAGGGCAGAGAAGGAGAAAATGAGAGAATAAAAAGGGAAAGGAGAACAGAAGGAAGAAAGAAAGACCCAAGAGAAAGAGGGAAAGGAGGAAGGAGAAAAAGAAGAGGGAAAACAGAAGGGAGAGAGAGGAAAGAGAAGGAGAGGGGAAGCAAAGGAAAGGGAAATGGGAGAGAGCAGAGGCAGGGGCGTAAGACGAAAGGCAAAATGTGACGAGGAGAAAGAGCCCATCTCGCTCTGGCCGCTCTGCCCTCTGCCGAGTCCTGCAGCCAGGGAGGCTGGAGGCTGCAGTCCCCAGCTCTGCCCACCATGCTCGGTGCCAGCGTTGGCCTTGCACACACAGCTCTTGCCTGCAGCTCAACACCCTGAGCTCCTTAAATAGCTTTGAACCGCACTGAGTGGTGGATAAACATTTGTTTCACAGCTCACAAAGCAGAGCTGCTGGCTACCGGCAGGTTTGATGTAATGAGTTCCATTCTGGACCCCGGGGAGCATTTAGATGGGCTCTTTTTTGCCCAGGCTGCCAGTCAAGCTGGTACTGGCGGGGAGAAAAAAACCACAACACTAATCTCTTCCCCACCATCCCAGTCCAGATCTGGGCAAACCGCTCCAATCTCATGGGATAGGATTGGGGAGCAGGATGCCCCAAGAACTGTGGGTGCAGGTGCCAAAAAGAGTGGCTGGGTCGTCTCCTCTCTGTGCATCCTCAGGAAACGACTTGGTCTCATGAGCAGTCCAGAATATACTCACTTCTCAGGAGCTGGACTCTGCAGCCTACATCTCCAGGCGGTGTCCTCTATGCTTGTCCCATACAGCCTGCAGCAGTAGGGGTGCTAAATTCTTAAGAAAGGAAGAAGGGGTAGAGAAGCCTGGATTGCCGCCCCGGGCTGGCAGCTTCCCTCCTTGACTACTGCTCTCTGCCACCCAGACCGTGTCCAGAAACTTCCTGTTTACCTCCGCACACAGAAGCCACAGTGCCCTGACGTCTGTCACAGTAGGGCAGGGAGGTTGGTGGGGAAGGGGTTACCAAGTCTCCTGTTTATTCTCCCTTTTCTCCCAAAACCCCCACTTCAGGTCAATATGACATGCTGCCGGAAGGAGCGGAGGATCAGTTGATGTGATGAATAAATAGTAATTATGTGGTTGGCCTTTCAGCACTTCCTCTGTGGATATTAATAGCCATTAATGCCCCGCTGTTTTGCACTGCACCGGAGCCTGCCAGACAGAGCACCAGGGCAGGTCACTGCCCCTGCCCGCGCTCGCCGCCCCCTCCCCACCGGCACTGCCTCGTTTGCTTCAGAATTCCAGGAAGGAAATGAACTAGCAAAGACAGTGGGTAGAAAATTAGAAGAAGTGAAAACAAATTCAAGGGGGAAGGGATTTAGTTTTTCAGCCAAATTGGTTGTTGAATTGGCTTCTTGGACTGTTATGATTGGGATCTCCTAGGGGTCATCTTGTCTCTTTCCCAGACTTCAGACAGTAGTCACCGTGAAAGCATATGTCCTTTTCCTTACAGTTACTGGGGCTGAGAGAAATCAGCAAATGAGTGCAGAGGTAGACTTGAATTTTCCCACTTGGGCAAGTTAGGAGGCAAGAACAGGGCTAACCAGGCTTCAGTGGTAGAAGTTTAGAGAAAAGGGGGACATCCTTGGATCTCACCCTTCTTCAGAGCAGTAGCTTGGTGGACTGAAAGAGCATGAGCCTTGCAATCTGAGCCTGGGGCTAACAAGCTGGCTGTATTACATGCTAGCTCTATGCCCTGAACGATAGGAGATAACAAAAGAATATAGTCTTTGGGCAAGAAGACTCAACTTCTTTACAGCTGTGTTATCTTGGGCAAGTTACATACCTCCTCTGAGCCTTAATTTTTCTCATCAGAAAAATATGTTCCTACAACAGGACAGCACATAATAAACACATACTAGTCCTCGTCCAGTAGTATGTTGGAGCTAGCTTGTACCAGCTCACGAAAGCTGACTGTATGGTATGCTTTCCGTCCCAAATTTGTACTCAGTGGCATCACATTGGTAGCTTGAAATTGGCTGTGGTGGGAATATTCACACCGGAGAAATTGGTAATGCTACAAATTAGGTCTTTTTTATTTCCCCTCATAGGATCGTTCAGCATATAGCAGCACACCGCTGTTCCTGCCCATTTCAGCTGTTTCTGGGGTCTCAGAGCATGTCCGTGCTCCTGGAAGCCGCGAGCCAGCCCTTTGGATGATCTATTTGCCTCCCATCCACCACGACAAACTGCTCACTCTAACAGGGATTGTCAAAATCTCCTTGAGGCCCTATTAGAAAGCTGCAGCTTCTTGATCTATTCAGCACAAAGAGGCAATTGTCGAGGAAGTTGATTGTAGTTCAAATCCAGGTATCAATTCAAAATGTTTTTGCCTCAGACAACCACATACGATCAATCAGTAATGTAATCCTCTGCTGGTAGAACACAAAAACAAAGCCCCACCTTGCCTCTTAAACACAGCATCATTAGTCTTAGGATAAACTATAAATTGATGCATAGAGCAAATAGCCGAGCTGCATCCCAGAGAATGGGAGCGGATGAAATAGCAGTACTTTCTGGTGAATGACAAATCATTGCTCGTTCTGTTCCCTATCAAGTGGAACACCATCAATCACATGGTGGACTCGTTGGGTTCCAAGACAGATAGGACACCATGAACAGATGCCATGGCTGGGACTGCTGGCCTGGGCAGAGCTGTGCTTTATGCTTTTCCTGGGAGGGGCAGAGGAGACCAATCCACTTTCTGTATGGTCCTGTCCTTCATTCCAGTTTATAAGGGTGACTAAGGCAAGGAGTCCCATACATCATAATGTCCTGGAGGATGGGAACCTTCATCCTTTTCCTGCTACACAAAGTCCTGTCTGAATGGCAAGGGAAGGGCCAGGCTTCTCACCAAGAGACAAGGAGCGGAGGAGAGATTGCCTCCTTTTCTGATTTCAGAAATTTACTGAAGTCCTGTCTGTCCCCATGTAGTGACAATCCCTGGGCCTGCCCTGGTGCCCATAATCCCAACCCTTTCGATTACTCCTTTATGGTAAGGTATTATGTCCAAATGGATCATATTACTACTGTGTGCATCCCTGTCGCAATACAAAGGGACACCATCTGAGCACATAATAGGTGCCCAATGTCCATTTGTCGAGTGGCTAAATGAAAGGGTGGATGCATGATAACATGGAGTGGGCAAGTTTGGATGGAAGGAGAAGAGGAGCAGGAAAGGCGTGAGAGTTTCAGGTGTGAAATAAACTTCAATGCAGGTGACACTGCTTTCAGGGACAGGAGACTGGCACGGGTGATCCAAAATGAAGGAGGGTGCCATCGGAGGGAAAGGGAAAAAGTCCTAAAGATAGTACCCATCTCCCCTCTAATGGTTCCCAGGGAAGTTGGTTTTTAAGCAAAGCATGTTGAGAGCAATGCAAATCCAAGCGTGTCTCTATCCTAATGGGAACACGAGGGAAGGAGGAAAAGATAGGTGGTTGCGATTTGCCACAGTTCATGAATAATCCCACAGGCCCTATTTCTGGCCTTCTGCCATTCGTGGGGCCAGGGAACTGAGGAGCGGTGGACTTTTTCTGACTGCTGATTTAATTAAGTGTGGCTAGTCTGGGACAGAGGCTGTCTCGGCGCAGAGCCAAAGTAACAGGTGAATTGGTTGTGTCACTCACGGCTGAGTGCAGCCTCGCCTTTGACCAAATCAACCAGTCATTTGGGATATCTGGAGATGTATGGATAGCAACTATGGTGCTGGGAGACACTGGTGATTTGGTTAAAACTTGCCAATATAGTGAAAAACATACTGGTTAATTCAGTCAACCTGACAGTCTGGGGTAGCTGCAACTTCAGTGATACCAGGTATTTAACATTATGTAGTCAAAACAATGTTTGATGGACTAATTTGTGTTTTTCACTGCACCTGATTGTTGTGGACATTATGCTGACACACCTTCGTGGTAGCTTGGAAAGCAGTTGGCATGTTTCCTTTATGTGTTTTTCACCTCTGCCATCTGTGTCTAGGAAAGGTATCCTTCCTCCTGCCAGTTCTCCCCAGCTGAAGTCTACACAACCTTTACCCAGACATCAGAAACAGCTGTCTCAGGCAGAAGGAGATTGACTCCAGGTGGGCGCTCAGCAGCAAGGGCAGGTGAGATAATGAGCAACAATAAAGTCCTTTTTAAAAAGGTAGGAGTCTGTTGGAGGGTGAGGTGGTTAGCATATGCCAGGCTTTGCTCAGTGCCTAGCATTTATTCTTCTGTACAGCTTGTTTCTCAGTGTGGGATCAGATCTATTCTTTCTTCTCTTCCCCTTTTCCTGCCTTCTTTTCCCTCTTCATTTGCTGAGCATGACACAAGCGGCAACACTTGATGCCAGAGAAGAGTCAGAGTTGATACCGCTATAACCCCTACCCTCAAGGACCTGGTCACATTCTACTTCAGAAATACTGCAAAGCAAGAGTCATCAAATTGCAAATAAATAAGGAAAGGAAAGCTAAGAAGAGGTGTAGTGTTTGAAGTTCAGGAGAGAGGGAGAGTAGATGTGTATTTGAGCTTCGTAGAGGAGATAAGTAGAACACACATGGGCCTAGAAGGACTGTGAGGTTAGGATGGTCCCAGTGCATGAAGCGGTGGGGGCATCTGGCAAATTATAGGCAGGGGAAAGGGAGGAATAGAGATGATATAAGTGCAGAAAATAGGACTGTGTGGTTGAAGAAGTCAATGGTGCTTCTGGAGAGAAAACATAGGTAGAAGGGTAATAAGAGTAACACGTTTGCCCTGATGAAACAGTGTCAGAGCAAAAAGGGCATTGGATGTCAGGATGAAGAGTTTGGACACACTTTGACCATCCATTGGGAGCCATTGAAGATTTCTAAGCAGGTTAATGATATTGAAACTAATCTTTAGCGAGAATAATCTAGAGTCAGTGTGTGAGGATGTTTGGAAGAGGGCAAGACAGGCCACAGAGATAAAAGTTAATAGAATGGGAGATAGTCCAGGAGTTGGCAGTTACGAGGGTGTCCTGCGGCAGTCATGGTGAGAGAGCCATGAGGGAACAATGCTGAAGAGCAAGTCTGAGTAGGGTAAACAGGACATGGTTCTAACAATCACACACGAAAGTGAGGAATGGAGAGTCAAAAGTCACTCTGCAGTTTTGTGCCTTGGTACTTGGCTGAACTGATTTGGGGGAAAGGATGTTGAAGGTGTCAATCTCCCTTTGATCCACCTCTGGCAGCACAGCCATAATGGAGAATGCCCCGTGGCTGCAAGCTCACCCAACACGTTGCCTACACCCCACCCGCAGGCTCCCTGTGCTTTGTTCCACGTTGTGCCTTCTTCAAAACCTAGGAGCTTTCTTGGCCTGCCCACAAGAGTAGCCTCAGTGTAGGTGAGATAATACTATGGTAAACTCTCAACTATTAACAGTAGGGGATGGGATCAGTGCTGCTTCAGTCCCCCAGGAGAACAATTTGAAAGGTGTCTGGTAGCTTCTCAGAAGGTCCCAGTGGCATGGAGGCTCCGTTGCCCACAGCACTAATCCTGATGAAGTTTCTCACATCCGTGTGTCCTATTCCCTCCTCACTCTCACCTCCTGGGGTCACCTCCCACATAAACTTCCCATGCCCATTTCTTGCCTTGAGTTTTGCTTTTGGGAGAACCCAAGACAGACATACACGTGGAACTCTTCCTAAGGCAAATGTAAATGTGAGTCCAGAACTCTAGAGGGAGGCTGGGGGTTCAGATATGAATTTAGGAATCATCTGCATGGACAAGGTGATGGACATGAGAGAAGAGCATTCAATCGTCCAGGGAGGGAATACAGAGCAAAGGGAGAGACAAGGAGGAGACCAGACCTTGGGGAGTTCTCCACTTGATAGGTGGAAAGAGGACAAGCAACGAACACAGTAGACAGAGAATGAGGATAGGACCAGGGTGACGGTTGTGGCACAAATGTGGGAATCATGAGTATAGCCATCAGAGATGAATGCTGCAGAACCCCAAGGAGGATGTGTCATTGAGGAGGTCCTTGAAGACCTCAGGAGAGTGGTTTTGGTGGTGACCGTGAAAGCCAGTTGCAAGGGTTAAGAGAGGAAGTGAAAGCCCACAGCATAGATTGGAGGTCCCTAAAACTGGCACTTGGGGTGGTTTTTAAAAAATACCCACATCTCACAGTAGACCAACTGAATTAGAGTATCTGGGGTGGGGGAGTGATTCTCTCAATCAGGAGGAGGAGAAAGGGAGGAAAAGTGCTAGTTGGATAGCTGGACGCATCAAGGTGGGGAGAAGGTATGTCTAAGTGTAGGAGAGACGTAGAGGAGATGTATCCAGGAGGACAGAATTAAGTCAGCGGAAAGGAAGATACTAAAGATGCAAGAGGAAGGGAATAGTACTGGAGAAGAGCTCAGAGAAGGAGAAGGGATCAAGAAGACAAGTGGGGCAGGAGAGTTTAGTTTTAACAAAGAGAAGTCATTCATTCGCACACTCGGCAGGCCTGGGCTTGGTCCCTCTGCACCAGAGCACTTAGCATAAACAGGGGGGCAAGGGAAGAGGGTGAAAAGAAACAATCACTAGAAACTTGTTAGGTTCTGAGATGGAAATATTTATGGTACAAAGGAAAGAAACATTTCCGTTTTGAATAGCACCTCTGCCCACGTACCCACTGTGTGACCGGGGAAAAGTTAACGTCCCAGGGCCTCAGTTTTCTTAACTTTGACCACTACTCCCCAGGGTGTCATGATAATCAAATGAGAATATTGTGCTAAAGTCCCTGCCACCATGACGAGCACACAGTACACCTTCCACAGTGCTTAGTTTTCTTTACTTTTGGGACAAAATACAACGGCACAGCAGAGGAAAAAAAAATGTTTTACTCTGCTCCAAGTAAAACTTCCCAGAAAAGCTGTTACTCAGAGTAATTTAGAGCTAAGAGAGGGAAGATATGTGAAGATTCAAGAATGGTTGGAGCGAAGAGCGGGGCAGCTGAGGAAGTTGGATCGGACGGCTCTGATCTGCCGATAAACAGAAAGCAAGGTTGTCTTTGAGGGCACGTGTCATGGGCTGCATTGCGTTGCTCCCTCCCCCAGTTCATTGTGTTGAGGTCCTAAGCCCCAGTACTTCAGATGGTGACTGTATTTGGAAACAGGGCCTTTAAAGAGGAAATTTAGGTAGAATAAGTTCATATGGGTGGGCCTTTGTCCAATAGGGCCCCTTGTAAGAAGAGGAGATTAGGAAACAGACACATGTTGGAAGACCACGGCCACCCATAGGCCAAAGATAGAGGCCTTGGAAGAAACCAACCCTGCTGACACCTCGATCTCAGACTTCCAGCCTCCAGAACCGTAAGGAAATGAATGTCTGTTGTGTAAGCCACCCAGGGAATGATGTTTGTCACAGCAGCCCTAGCAGACTCATGCAGTAAAGGTGAAGGATGGCCACAGAATTGAGAGATTGAGGAAACTAGAATGTTTTGGAAGAGCCATGACGGGGGTCTCCATGAAAGCTCATACGTGGTTCCTGAAGAGAAGATGTTCCAGCTGGCCACCTGGCCCAAGAGTGGGTCCAAGACTTTCTCCTTCAAGCAGTGTGGGGCAGGGCAGCAGTGTGAACCTGGGCTGCGTTTGGTTCTGACAGCAAGGGACTAATGGGTCAGGACTTCCAGAATGACCTCAAGCAGGTGAAACAGCTGCCCAGGGCACAGGCAAGGGGAGACAAATGAGGCCAGAGAGGACTCGTGGACTAGGGGATTAAGGAGTATTCTGGAACGGGCAAAGGATTGGGTAATTAAAGGTGAGGGTATGAGAGGTTGGAAAGGATAGAGATAGTATGCACAGAAGGGTAGTGGGCTGGGAGGTGTGCTCATGGTTTAAAAATAGTGAACAGAGTTTTGCCGTGTCATATGAGGATTGGGTAGAACCGAACAGTGCCAGGGTTGCACATGGAGAGTCAGAGTGGAGGTGTTCTCCATCTCCTGGCAGTCTGCGTTTGAACAGCAGTGCACATCTCAAGAATTCAAAGTCATGGCTTCTTGCGGCCCCTCTTTTTTAAGGACGGCCATGTCAGGCCTTGACTTCATAATGTCTTGCCTAAAATTATTATGCTCTGTTGAGACTAGAGCCTATGTCTCTTAATTTCCAGTTTAGGACCCTCAACAATACTGCTTACATTAGCAAGGCCATGGCAGTGAGAGTGCTGGTGTCCTCTCTCCACAGAGGGACCACGTTTAAGAGCCATTTCCCAGCCCTTCTCTAGGATGAAGCCCAGGGATCAGCAGAACCCAGTGACCAGGTGTAAGTAGGTGAGGCCACATGATAGGGTCACTTCTTAGACTCCCACATCCTATATTCCTGGGACTGACTATGGTCACCAAAGCATCCCTAAGTGATTGGAGAGAAATGAGAGAAAACAGGAATGAAATATCTCAGAATGTTATCAGCCCTGATCATTTTTTGTCACATCTCTGCTTTACATGTTCGCTACACCATTCATGAAGACATTCACAGATTGTGGTTACTCTTGCAATAGCCAATCACGTCTTGCCCATAGCAGAGAGCCTGCCCCCCAGTAGGCACTCATCAAATGCTTGTTTAGTTATTATTTAATGCTCAGTAAGTTCTCCTACACAGAAGTTCTTCCGTACATCCCACCACCAACATATTCCTTGTAGCATGGTTAGCTGTTGGTTTCTATGGTCCCTAGCGGCATTTCTTAGCTTAAGTGTCAAAACACTCTGGTTTGCCTCATCTGTTTAGAGGTATAATGCAAGTAATTTGTTACCAATAATAAAGCATCAAGTCTGAGAAGGTTTTATTTGTAAAGTAGAGAAAATTTAAAAGAGCCCTTATCATAACGTCCCTCTCGCTTGCATTTCAGTTTGTTTTCTTGAGCAAGAAGGCAAGAGGGACAGTCACAGCTGGGTTACAGGGGGTTGCATGTCACCTCTATTAAGGCACTGGATGTGTTTTGAATCTGTAACTTCCACCCAAGTATCCAACTGGGATGAAAAACTACTATGAGACTCATTGCTAGAACATTTGTTCTAGACGTGGAATAGATGGCTAATCTTCAGCTTTCTCCCTGCCAGGCCAACCATTCACAGGTCTGCCCAGTGACTGGACGTTCAGCACACTCCTGAAGAGCATTGCAATTGGCTGAGTGGATCTCGGAGGACCTGCCCCCATTAGCATAAGAGTGATTCTTGACTGTTGCCCAAACATAGCAAATGCAGCTGTGTCCTAACAACACAGTCCTGGGGACCTCTGAACCATGTCTCTCTCCATAGCCTTGGCTATTTCCAAGAGATCATTAACAAGGTGGAATTGGGTGCCCCCAGGGTCACTGCACAATATACATTGTTACTGTCTGTTAATGGACTTTCCCCAGACACCGGTGATTCTTAAACTGCAGTGTCGGCAGCTGCTAACGCCAGGCAGAGCAGTGCTGTCTGCAATGTGAACTGGCCTGCCAGTCCTGCCAAAGCAGATCTGCACTTGGACAGATGGATCAGGCTTGGAGAGGGGAGGGGACAGGTGGGTTTAAGGGGAGGGGCATCAGCGGAGAAGCTGGGCAGCCCTTGGAGGTCTTTGTTATTGATTTAGCGTGAGGACTGAAAGTGGCAGGCGGGCAGGTGGCGGGGACTGGCGGGCGGGGAAGACAGGTGTAGGCAATCGTGGGCAGTGATTAGCTGGGGTGGTGCAGATGTGGCTGGGGGTGTCAGCTGGTGGTGATTAGCATGGGCGCTTCTGAGGGGCGTTGCATCAGATGGTGGTTTCAGAGGCCAGATGTGAGGAGCCATGGTCCCTGCCTTCACCGCTCCCACAGCAGTTTATGCTCTTCCTACTCTGCCAAGCAGGTGCCTCCACCTTCACCTTCACCTCCACGCTTCCCCTACCCCTTCCTGCACATTCCTCTCTAGGCAAAGGTCATGGGCATACAGATTGCCCCCCTCCCAATCATCAGTTTCTCAGCCAATTTCTGAGACAATCACACAGACTGAGACCCCCAGATACCAGGCAAGGCAAAGTCTACATAATCCATAAGTACTGTTGTGTCCCTGTGCACCTGGTGGCAGAGGACTTTTTCTTTTTTTTTTTTTTTTTTTGAGACAGGGTCTCACTTTGCTGCCCTGGCTAGAGTGCAGTGGCATCATCATAGCTCACCAGAACCTCAAACTCCTGGGCTCAAGTAATCCTCCTGCCTCAGTCTCCTAAGTAGCTGGGACTACAGGCACATGCCACTGTGCCTGGATAATTTTATTTTATTTTTCCTAAAGATAGGTCTTGCTCTTGCCCAGGCTGGTCTTGAACTCCTGGCCTCAAGTGATCTTCCCATTTCGACCTCCCAAAGTACTAGGATTACAGGCATGAGCCACCAAGCCCAGCTAGACTTTTATACCCTAGTATCTACTCGGCCTGTCCCCCTTTGTATAACATGCATAAAATTTGTATATTTTTATTTAACTATAATATATACAAAAAATAAACACCCCAGCATAACTCCCACCCAAAACAAGAAATAGAAAATTCCCAGCACTCCAGAAGCTTCCCTTAGGCCCGATAGTTAGTTAGCCACTAACTCCCACATTCCTCTCCAGAAGGGATCACTTGACTTCAATCACCATAGATTCATTTTGGCTGCTTTGGAACTTTATATAAATGGAACCATACACCATGCATTATGTTGTATGTACCTCTTTTTGCTCAATAATGTGTTTGTAAGTAGCAGTTTGTTCTTATTTGTTGCTGTATACTACCCCACTTATAAGTAAATCACAATAATTTGTTCCATTGTTGATAAACATTTGGGTTCTTTCTGGATTCGGGTTATATGAATAATGCTGCTCTACTCACTTTAATGGATCTTTTAGTGTACATAGTATGCATTTCTGTACATTTAGGAGTGAAATTTCTAGAATCACAAGGTATGAGTATGTTCAGCTTTAGTAGAAACAGTTTAATAGAAAGCATTTTATAAAATCATAATGCCAAGTCTCAGCCCTGATATCATGGGACTAGCCCACCCTCAACCAAAGAGGCCCAGGAGCTCCTAGCAGACCAGCCACCATCAGCAGCTGCCTGTCCTGGGCATTCGTCAGGACCGCTCCCCTGATCACCTGGTCAACTCTTGCTTTCCTGCGTTCATCCTCTCCTACATCTTAGTGCTTATGGACCCTGACTCCCTGGAACCATTCCAGGTCCTCCCTGCATTAATGACCCCCTTAGATATGCTCCTGTGACTTACTGACCAGTTGTTCTGCCCAATTAAACTCTTGACTGCACTCTCCCTCCTAGTCCACAGAGTTGGAGAAGAAGTGTTACGGTTTTGGCTCCGCAGAACTCATTCAGACCAGCCCCCGTTTCTGGCTCCTCTAGAGAGAGTAGGATGATTGGAGGTCGAGCTTGTCACACTGAGAAGAGAAGCAAGCGACAGGCAAATCGATGACATTGGCGTTTTTCTTTATTGATGGGACCAATTTGTCCTGGGTTAATGGCTATTTACAAAATTTCAAGATGCCTAGCCCTTTGAGTTTTATGGTGTTCTGACCACACTTCCTTGATGTGGGGTGGGTGTGTGGGGGTGTGTGTGCGCGCGTGTTGCTGTCTCACAGCATCTGTTTATTTCTGTGTCTGCAGCAAAGTGCTCTGCACCCAGAAGGACGACGTGGTGAGGCTCCGTCACATGGCTGGTGGCGTGCGGTGAGTCACCGGACTTCTCCACTCCCGCCTCGCTGGGGTAGGGGAACAGTAACCACAACACGCAGCCGCTCGGGCTGTGCCGCATGATTGGAAGCAATCTGTGAAGTGACTCACATCAGTTGCGAAAACAATTAAGTCAGTGGGGAAAGAAAATCAGTAAAACTGGTTATTTGGCTTGATGAAAAGAAAGCAGCCTATTGTTTGGTTACATTTTTCACTTTCCAGCTGGTCATTGTGACTCTGAGGCTGGGCTTTGCTTACACAAATGCCTTTCACAGTTTTGACCCAGGCTCTGTCTACACAGCTCTAAAACCATCTGGTAAGTTACTCAACAGAGTCGAATAATAAAAATCAACTATTTGCCTCGGTAGTAATTCTATCCTTTCTATCCTACTGTTTTATGGAGACCCCATAGAAAGTTACCGCAGGTATTTTTAAGAGAAGCAAGACTTTGAGGGCACCATCCCTCTTGTATTGCATTCAAATTCCATATCTGGGAACTCGGTGACTTCAGCCAGTTCTAGGTAACTTCTACTCCTGGGGACGGGAGGCAGAGACAGGGGTTAGGTGAAGGTCGGAGCTGTGAAACCCTGAGATAATCTCCCTGAAATCATGTTGACTAAATGCTTTGCTTCCATTCAAGACTGTGGAGTGAATGACCCCAAAGAAACAGACTTCTAATTTGAGCCTTTTGAAGATCATTAACCCAACTCCCAGATTAAGAGGTAAGGAAAGGGAGGCCCAGGGAAGTAGAGAAATCTGCACCGGGTCACATAGGTAAAAAGCGAGTGTTTACTTGGCTAAGTTCAGCTGCACCTATCCGTCTCCAGTAACAGTGCTCAAGAATCAGGAGACCCCAATATCATTTAGGCATTTGTGATGGTGATATTCAGAGGAACAGGACATGAAATAGAATTATCTCCTAAGAACTGGGGAGCTTCTTCTAATCCTTTAGGGCATCTTCCCTCTATGCCTGCTGCTTTTTACCTGCCAGGGCTCTTGCCAGTGTCCAAAGAGCAGCAGTGTCCAAAGGTAGGGGAACCTGTATCCTCGACACTGGCTGGAATGTATTTATGGCCTGAAGTGTGCTCTAATTGTGCAGATATTCCCATAAATGCTATTTTATTAAGCTGAGCTACAGTAAATCTGTCATCTCCATAAGTAACACCACAGTGAATCTGTAGGTAAGCTCGGAAACCGCCGTGAGCCATGCTGGGCTATTGGCTCCAACTCAACTCTGTTACCTGTGCAGTTACAGCGTCTCAGGGGCAAAACTCTGGAGCTGGGTTTACGAGATTTGGTTCCTTACGAGATGCTCTTAGCTCTCCAAAACAATAAAAAATGTTAACAAAGATGGAGGCAAAAAGACCAGAGAACCTTGAGTGTTTATTCTCTCTAGCATGTTTGGAAGTGGCTTGGGCCAATGTAGAGCTGGCATTAAGTGCATTGGGTTCTATTCCTACTCTCACAAACGGCTCAGCCTGTGGAAATTCACTCTGTGTTCCCAGCCTCACTCCTGCCATCTTTAAAATGGCAACACACACACACGCCTCTCCATCATAAACACAGACATCCTGCAAGCCAAGACGTTAAGTTCTTAAAATGAAAATGGTAGTGATTAAGTGTATTCTACCACTTGATCTGATTTCCTCTGACCATTCTGTAAGGGGTAAGAGCGTAGCCTGCATAATCCACCATTTCCTTCTGGGGAAGGAGAGGCAAGGAGGTTAATATATGCCTCTGCCCCCAAAGAAATTGAAAACAAGTTGATATCTAAACCCATGGTGGATGAACCAGGATGACTGTTTATCTACTTATGGTATAGAAGCCAGACTGTTATAAACATCTTAGCACTCTTTAGTAGATTAGGAATTTTCTAGAGCGAGCTGGCAATGTTTAGGATCAGTCAAATTCAGTCCCACTCACCACACTTTAAAATCCATCGTGGCTCCCATTTTGAAGACAAAGCTGAGCGTGTTCAGAGGAGGCTACCTCTGAAGGGATAAAGTTGGGAGGCATTTTCTTTAGCTCCCAGGGTTGAATTAGTTACTATTCATTACAGAAAATCGCATTTCATAGTTTCTAAGAAATAAGGCAAATTTTTTTCAAGATTTGATTCCATATCCCATAGTCTCTCTCTTCACAGCCTTTTCATAGCATCATTGTAAAGTTTCACTCCCACCCCATTTTAAAAATTAACTTGAGAAGAAAATGAACTGAGTTTGGAAAAGGATGCTGGAGGGACACAAGTCACAAGTGAGAGTTTACAGACCCAGGGAAAATGTGCTTGAAAAATGCCACAAACGGGGGGGTCGGCAGACATTAAATTACAGACATGTCCTTGCTTTGTCCAGATTGGTCAGAGCTGCTTCTGTGCAGCAATAAAAAGCAAGAGACATGAACAAGCAATGATATTAGATGGAATTACGTAGCATTCAAACAATGAAAGGGAAAATTAACGAGCTAAACTTCCACTGCCCAGGCAGTTTACCCAGCCAGTAAAAACACAAGGCTGCATTTCCACCATCCTTGCCCCAAGTGGGAGAAAGTAATTCTCGTGTGTCAGAAGCCAGTGGTTGTCACATGCCCTTGGCCTGTTATCCTTTCAGTATCAATGCGATGGCTTTGGGTGACTAAATAGCTAAGTGCAGTACGCTTTGACTGTGAATCCTGCCTCCTGTAGCAGTTCCCTGTTGCCTCCCTGATGCAGGCGATGCCATATATCACTGCCATTCTGCAGGCACGCCACCCAGATAGCATCCGAAAGATTGTAAACAGGATGATTCACAAACTGGTAGCAGCAGCTAAAAGCAGCGCAGTTCGCGACCCTAAGCATAACGCCAAGATTTTCAATGGGATGTTGCAACAACAAAGCTGCCTGAAGATTCTAAAACACAATAATGTCACCGGGACACTCGCAGGGTGCTGTAACCTGTAACTGACAAGCACACTCACCACCGCCGTGGTCTCTCTCCGTAGGCGCACAACATCCGTGCACTCCACTGGGCCTCCTGTTGCATTGCTGCCATTTATTTGCATCCTCAAGTAGGGGAGCAAATATTCTGTGCAAATATCCCCAGAGAGGTGTCTGATTCCCACAGGCCTTTGCAGCCAGCTACAACCGAATGATTTCCAATATCAGTTCCTGAAAATTCTGACCATGATTTGCAGACCATGGCAGATCTTAATGACAATTATATCATCTCACATTTTGATGGCGTTTAACAGTTTACAAAGAGCTTTCACATACATTATCACATTTAATCCCCCTGAGGTTGATAGTCTCTTCTTCATTTTCTTGGCAGCTTGATGTAGTGACAAGAGCTCTGGAATGAGACAGATTTAAGTTCAAATCCTAGCCCTGAACCCCACCGACTATCCAACCACTCTGCGTTTGCTTCATTTCTCCCACGCTCCTTCTTCTTACCTGCAAGATGGGCAATCATTTCTATTTCTGAGGTTTGTGGTGAAAATTAAATAACATATGTAAAGGCACATGCACAAAAACACTCAATAACTATTAGCTTCTATCCGCTTACGGAGGAAGAAAATGAAGCTTGAGAGTTTACGGGAGTTGCTCAAAGTAACAGCTAGTAAGTGGCAGAACTGAGACTTCATTTATTTTACAAACATTATTGAACACCTACTATATGCCAGTGCCTTAGGCACCAGAAAGTGGGTAAGACATAATTCTAACTCTTGAGATGTTCGCAGTAGAGTGCCGGAATCTGAAATGCAGATAATCAATTACAATCTAGTGCGATCTGAGAGGCAAAAAGTATTTAGGGAATGTCTTAAAGCTACGGCTGCACCCGGGAGTATCTACACAGGGGATGAATCTGAGGAAGAAAATCCTTCTGAGGAGGCGGCAGGAGAGTTACACCTGAACTAGGATTTCGGCAGGTGGGTGAGAGTGAGGAAGAAGGGGGCATTCCAGGCTAAGGAAACAGTGTGTGCATTGATTGCAAGGGTCACAGGAGCTGGGCCAGTCCACCCCAGCACGGAGGGGAACCTGAGCAGACAGGTGAGGGGCAGAAGGGAGGAGGGGAGGAGGCAGGAGTGAAAAGAACGAGGGTTTGTGGGTACGCTCAAGCGAACTCTGTGACGACTTCCAGAGGAACAGCCTGGTCAGATTTGCATTTGTGAAATTGTGGCAGCAACGTGAAAGATTGACTGGAGGAGGGAGATAATGGAGGCAATGGTTCAATGAGAGATAATGAGGCTGTGAACTAAGAAAGTGGCAGAGCAGACATTATCAAGAGGTATAGTGGAGGCAGAATTGACAGGACGTGGCAATTGATTAGATGTCCAGGCATGAGAGACAGAGAGGAGCCTAGAAGGACTGCCAGGATGTTAGCTTGGACGGCATGGTGAATGGAGGTGCCCCTCACCGACACAGAACGGGAGGGGGTTTGAAGGGACAATAATGAATTAATTTGGACTTGTTGATTCTGAGAGACCCATGGACATCTAGGAGGAGATGTTCAGTAGAGGGTTAAAAACATGAATCTGAAACTTAGGAGAGAACTGAAGGTGAGATGTAGTGATCCAGGGATCACTGGCTTTTAGATGATGGGTGAAGCTGGTTTTATGCTAAGGGGATAGAGCAGGAAGAAAAGAGGGTCCTGGGGAACCCTGGAATATCAGGCGCTAGAATGAGGACTGCCAGAAAGGTGGAAGTACCAGGACAAAGGGAGGGCTCAGAGGCCAGGGGAGACAAGTGTTTTGTGCTGGGGAAAGTAGGGGAAGTTATCAAATTTCATCACAGGGCCAAAGAAAACAGGAACTAAAACACACCTACAGTTTTGACAATGACAAAGTTATTTTGGCAACTTCAGTTTTAGACAAAGTGGTTAAGAGAAGAGTGTTTTTTTATTTCTTTATTTATTTTACTATAAGAAAAATCTTTTATATTGTGACCTGGGACAAAAGTTTCATGAAACAATACTCACACTCTGACATATCATACTCCTGTTCTATTCTATTCTATTCTATTCTATTCTATTCTACTCTATTCTATTCAGAATGCTACTTGGCACTCGCTAAATTGATTTATGATCAACTAGTAGGTTTCAACCTGCAGTTTGAAAAAACATTGGTTTAGACAAATACAATTTTCCCACAGGAAAAGTATGTGGAACAAAGTATGGGATAGAGGAAAGAACACTGGATTTTGAGTGAAGACACCTGATTTGCAGCGTGACTCAGCTACTTACTGACTGAGTGACCTTAGAAGTGCCCATTAACCTCTGTGTGTCTCTTTTATTATCTATAAAATTCAGGTAATATATCAGCTGCAAAGGGATCTTCCGAGGATCAATGTGATCAAATGCAGGAATGCAAAGAGCATATGGCTTAGAATAGTCCTGGTCAAACTAAAATCCTCATACTTAGAGAAAAATCAGAATGGTTCGTGGTGTATCCCAGTTGGTTCTGACTGTCTTATCTGAATCCTGAAGATACATCTCTACAGAATATATGGAGAATCAGAAATGGGACCAAAATAATCAGTCAAAATAGGTATTACTGCTATTTTTCTAAAATTCATAAAATTTACTAACACAGAAGCCCATGTGAAATTTACTCAGAATCAGTGTAGTCTTGTTCTAATATTATTGTAGCCATATTGTTTTTCTGACTTGTAACTAGAGTCCTCTATTAGAAGAATTTTCAATAAAATCCTATTGGGAGAGGAAGTTGATATTAGGCAGGTATTCTCGCCACAGTGTAAAATGACAGCAGACATATTGCAGGGAAACATAGCAAGGTGAGATCATTTAATATAGGCAATATGTGAACTTTAGTAGGTCCTGGTGGTATCACAATAATTGATTTTTATGACTCATTCAACAAACTACTATATTTAAATACCCAATATATGTACTGATCTGGGTGCAAGGAAGACAAAGATGACCAAGGCATGCATGGGTCCTGACCCCAAAAAGTGTGCATGCAGATAGATGAGACAGACACATAAATAGATAATTTCCATTATACAATATTTATAGAACATTAGAAAAGGTAAATACAGGCTAGACATAAGAGGTAGGTACGGTCCTCGTCATTGAGAGTCTTCTATATCAGGTTAAGGTGCTTAGAGTGCATTGCCTTGGCCAATGGAAGCTACTGATGGAGACTGGTTGCTCTGGCAGCCATATGGAGGAGGAAGTTAAGAGTGGGTCAGGGTATAAGTTAAGAAACAATTGTAGTGGTCCAGGAGAGATATGTTGAAGGCCTGAATGAGAGAAGCTTTAACAGGGGTGAAGAAGCAAAGTTAGATTTGAAATATATTTTTAATGATGTATTTAGATGTGGGAACTGAGGCCAGGTAATAAATGCTCTACTTCAGGGACAAAAGTGAATAATATTGCGCTATGCTGCCCAATGATGTTGACCTCCTTGATTTCAGGATCCAGTCTAGAGAAATCAAGACTTGTCTACAAAACACTACTGTATGAGGTAGGTAATGCTAAGTGTTGAAAGAAAGACACAGACATGAGACTTTGGGAGTTAGGAGCAAAAGGTATAAATTCCAATTAGGTATTTCAGGAAAGTCTTCATGGAAGATGTGGCATTCAAAGCAGGTCTTGAAAGGTTAAGATTTTGCTGTGAGTTGATAGGAGGAAAGGGCATTGCTGTTAGGAGCATCCTGAATAGAGGCACAGGATGCAAGATGGTGTAGCTTAGAGATAACGCAGGCTCTGGAGACATATAAGGCTGGGAGCAAACTTTGACTCTGTCACATTCTAATTGTAGAATTGGAGATAATTTACTTTACTCCTCAGACCCTCTGCTCCTCATTTGTACAATAGTTATAATTATCATTTATCTTATGGGGTTGTTATGAGGATGTTTTTTGCTATTAAAACTAATTTATTAATTATAATGAAATTGACTTTTACCAGTGAGTTTTATACTTTTATATGTTTTTATGTTACTAATTAGTATTCTTTTCTTTCAGTTTGAAGAATTGTCTTTGGTATTTCTTGAAGGCAGATCTAATGATGATGAGTGCCCACAGCTTTTGTTTGCCTGGGAAAGTCCTTACCTCTCTTTCATTTCTCAATGACACTTTGGCAGATATAGTATTAGTGGTTGGCAGTTTTTTTCTTTTAGTACTCAGAATATATCATCCCACTCTTTCCTGATCTGTAAGTTTTCTGCTGAGAAATCCACTGGATAGGATAGACTTACATACTTCCCCTTGTATGTGGTAGGTTGCTTTTTTTCTCTTGCTGCTTTCAAAATTCTCTTTGTTTTGGACTTTTGAGAGTTTGATTATAATGTCATTTGGTGAAAATCTCTTTATATTTAAACTATTTGAGGTTCTTTGGGATTCCTGGATCTAGATTTTTATTTCTCTCTCCAGACTTGGGAAGTTTTCTGTCATTATTTCTTTAAGTAAACTTTATGCCCCCTCTCTTTCTCTGCTCCTTTTGTAATACTCATTTTATGCTGCTTCTGGAACACTTATAATGCATATATTGGTTCACTCGGTGAACCCCAAAATTCTTATAGGCTTTCTTCACTCTTTTCATTCTTTTTTTCTTTTTGTACCTCTAATTGAGTAATTTCAAATGACTTGTCTTTGAGCTCACTGATTCTTTCTTTTGCTTAAGTCTCCTGTTGAAGCTTTCTGTGGAATTTTTCAGGTCAGTCATTGGGTTGTTTGGCTCCAAAATTTATGTTTGGTTCTTTTTTACGGTTTCTGTGTCTTTGTTGAACTTTCCATTTTGTTCATGTATTGTTTTCCTAATTTTTGTTTATTCGTCTATCTGTATTCTCTTGCACTCAATCAGCTTCTTTAAAACTATTATTTTGAATTGTTAAGTAGTCCATAATTCTCCATTTTTTGTTGTCAAGGATCATTTTAATGTTTAGTGGAAGAAAATTTAAATATTCTTCTAATATTTAATTAGAGGAATATTATCTTTAAGAACTCAGGGCAGTCATGTTTTCAGCCTCATCTGATTTAATGAGCACTCTCCCTTTTTCTCTCTACAGATCATTTTCTTTTCTTTTTTTTTATTTAGAGTAATATGGGGGATTATCCATTCTTTAGAGACAGTTACTGGAGCTTTATTTTATTCTTGTGGTGATATCATGTTTCCCTGATTTTCCATTATATTTGTGGCTTTGCATTGGCATCTGCACATTTGAAGAAGTAGGCACTCATTCTACTCTTTACAAACTAGTTTCAGCAGGAAAATGCCTTCACCAGTCAGCCCATCCAGGGATTCTGGACAGACCATCTGGCATGATTTGAAGGCAGGCTTGCTGCTGGAGTCCTCAGGCAGGCTGGCCTGATACCTGGGTGAGCAGATGGATAGGTCTAGTGCCTGAGTTCATGGGGTTGAGCCTGGATCTTGGATCTACTTACTGGGAAAGGCCCAGAGCTTGGGTCTGCTGGGATGGGCCTGGAGCCTGGGTCCATGAGGGCGGGCCTGAAGCCTGTATCCACAGGAGCCAACCTGAAGCTAAATCCACAGGGCCAATCTTGTTCTGGGGCAGGCCTTGAACCTGAGTCTTGTTGGGGCTGGCCAGGTGCTGGGATGGGCCTGGAGCTTGAGTCTCTAGGTGCAGAGATCCTAGGGCAGACCTGGAGGCTGAATCCATGGGGACAGGTTTGTATCCTGGGGCCTTATGGGCCAGCCTGGAGCCTGGGTTGGTGGGAGCTGATCCAGTGTTGGGGTCTACTAGGACAGACTTGGAACCTGGGTGTGCTGGAGCATGGGGTAGCAGGGGCTGTCCTGGAAGCTGGGTCTGCAGATGCTGGCCTAGTGCCTGAAGCCATAAGGGCCAGCCTGGGGCTGAGTTTATAGGTGCTGACTTGGCACTGGGGAGAAACTAAAAGCTGGGTCTGTGGGCAGTGGCCTGGAGTCTGAGGCTGTAGGCGCCAGTTGGGAGCATGAGGCCACAGGGGCTGGCTTGGTACTCAGAAGTTCTGGAACCTATAAACATAAGAGGCAGCCTGGAGGCTGGGTCTGCTGGTGCCTGAGGCCATGGAGGCTAACCTGGAGCTGGGGTACTGACTTGGCACTGGTTTGGGTCTGGAGGCTGGGTCTGCGGATCCTGGTCTAGAGTCTGGGGCTTCAGAGGCTGACCTGGTCCTAGGGCAGTCTGAGTCCTAGGTCAGCAGAGGTTGGCCTGGTACTAGGGAGTGCATGGAAGCTGAGTTGGTGAGTCCTGGACTGGAGTCTGGGGCTAGCCCATTGCTGGGGTTGTATGACACTAGGGCCACTGGGTCAGCCTGGCAGCAGGCAAGGCCTAGAGCTTGAGGCAGGTCTGGAGCCTGAGTCTGTGGTGGTTGGACTGGTGCTGGGGTGGGCCTGGAGGCTGAGTCTACTGGGAGGTCTACCATGGGGTTGGTGGGGCTGTCCTGGCATAGAGACAGGCCTGGAGTTTAGGGCCATGGAGGCCTGTCTGGCACTTGGTTTTACTGGGGCAGGCCCAGTGTTAGCGTCTGGGGCCAAGTCCAGTGCTTGCTTCACTCTCCCTCCCTCAAGCAGAGGAGTCGGGGGAGGGGACGGCAATGCCAGTAATTTGAAACTGTCCTTCCTACCCTCTTCGGTGTGTCTTTTCTCATGTCTGTGCTATTCTCAGGGGCTGCAATCCTCAGCTAGTTTCCTTAAGCTCCATGAAAGTATTTTCATGCACATGTAGTTGTCCAAATTGATGTTTCTGTGAGGGGACCAGCACTGTCCTATTCTGCTGTCTTGCTGACGTCCCTCCTGTTGTGAGGACTTAATGAGGTAACATGCATTACAGTGCTTGGCTCAGAGCAAGCGATCAATACTTGTGAGCTCTTGTCCCGTGACGATGACAAGGTGACAGGGAGTGGGGCCTGGAACAGGAGTTGTCATGGAATATATATGGCACAGGACAAAATGGAGAGAGTGAAGGTGGGTTAGAGAGTGTGGGACAGATTGTGGAAGGCCTTAGTTCTAGAGTAAAAAATTTGGATTTCATTGAGTGAGCAATAGGAAGCCACTGAGAATTTATGAATAGGGTTGAGGATTTGAGCTGTGTTGACTAAGATTAATCAGCAGTCATATAAGATGGTTTAGAGGAATGAGGGATTGAAAGCATGGAGACCATGTGTAGAGCTATCATAAGACTTCAGATGAGAAGTAATGAGGGTCTGAATTTGTGTAGTGTTAGTAAAAAAAAGAGAGGAAAGTTTGAACATGAGGGAAATAAAGGGGAAATAAGGGAAAACATCAAATATACCCAAGTTTCCAGTTACAGTTACTGGAAAGTGCATTTATAAATATGAACAATATAATAGCATACATTAACAAGATAAGAGGAGAAGTAGGTCAGGGTAGGAGTTAGGAAATAGAGCACACGGTGGTTTCAGTTTTAGAGATTGTCAATTATCCCAATATTCATTCTTCTTTTTGTTGTACAGCTGGTTGCCCAGCTAGAGACTTCATTTTCCAGGCACCCTTGTGACTGGGTGTTGCCAAGTGATTAAGTTCTGACCAATGGGATGTGAGCAGAGTGATATATTCCACTTCCAGGTCATTTCCTTAAAAAAAAAAATAAACTACTTATTTTCCATTTTTCTTCCCAGTTCCTGAAGATCTGTATAGGAATGTAGTGTTAAGGAGCCAGCTTCCACCATGCAGGCAAGAGCTACACCCCAGACAGTTGTATCCAGCTGTATCAGAACAACAGGGGGCCCTAGCTGAGCTGTCTTTACCCCACCACTCCCTCAGACCTCTACCAGCTCAGATTTTCACATAGGCGGGAAATAAACCTTTTATATTAATCAGCCTACTATTATTTTTATGTTAAATCAGCTGAAACAGTTTGTTAACTAATAGAGAGTTGATGAGCTTGAGCCATAGCAGGTGGAGGGGCCAGGAGAGAGTAGAGACAGAAGCCCTGTAGTCATAGACATGGGCCGGGAGGAGATATCGATTTAAGAGTCATCTAAATAACCATGATGATTGAAACAATCTAGTGACTGAGATTGCTAGGGGAAACACTGGCGAGAGAGGGGAGGTGAGGACCACAGACAGCCTTGACAGTACATATAGTAGGGGTAGAGGGAGGAAGAAGAGAAACAGAGATTGAGACCGAAATGGGGACAGATATGGAACAGTGGTGAGTTCAGAGGGAGGAAGAAAAAGCAGAAGAGAATAGCAAATGGTAGGGCCATCAGGTGAACTCGTCTTCCATAAGACAAAGTATCCAACAATGTCAATGCAGAGAGATCACAAGGGTAAGGAATGAGAAGAGGTCACAAAATTCAGGGGATTACTTACGGCAGGAAGACATCAAGAAAAAGTCCAATTATGTTCAAAGTAATCTGTTTTAGAAGACAGGAAATTTCACAATAAAATTTAGAGTTCAATGTAAAATTAATTTGTATAAAGTACAAGGCAAATAATATATGGGATTAGTATATGTGGATACTTCTCCTTCATGGAGGTGGAGATTAATACTATCACCTTGCTCCGGCCATTATAGTCTGGAATTAGTGACTGGCTTCTAAAGAACAGAATACAGAAAGGCCAAAAAATAGTGACTTTCCAGTGAGCAAACTTGACATAGACTACCTACCTTAACCAAGTGATGAAGGTCAACATCACAGTGGTAAGTCACCTGGATATACTGTTCCCCCTGATATCATGTGACAAGAAGGGCAATTCAGCTCGGTGGTGGTCTTTCCCAAAACACACAACCCCAGTTTAAATAGGAGGAAAACATCAAACTCAAACTGAAGGACAGTCTACAAAATATCTGATCAGCACCCTTCAAAACTGTCAAGGTGATGAAAAACAGGGAAAGACTGAGAAACTGTCACAGACCAGTGACTAAGGAGACACGATGACTAAATGCCATGGAGCACCCCAGATGGGATCCAGAAATGGAAAAAAAGCAATGATGAAAAAACATGTGAAATCTGAATAAAGTTAACAGTATTGTACCAATGTTAATTTTTTAGTTTTGACAAATATATCATGAATATATAAGATGTTAAAATGGGACAAACTGGGTGAAGGATATACTCTCTGTACTTACAATCTTTGTAAATTTTCTGTACATCTAAAATTAGTCCAATATAAAAATCTTATTTTAAAACAAGTACAAAGCAAGGGCAGAGCTTTGGCACGGTGACTACGAGGAATAAGCAGGGTTGAAATATAACGTATTGGGTCTCCCACTTCCCCACGCGTCCCCTCCTCCCTTCCCCTAAGAAAAGTTTTTCCATTAGTCCATTATTACGGTACAATGGAATGTTCAATTTCACACTGTGTGTGACATTCCATGCCAACTAGAATAGTTAATGCAACTTTACATTTATGACTCTGCTTGGGTGTGAATTATTGTGTTTATGAAAATCTCCATATTAATGTCTGATTGTAAATCATTCTGCCGGCTCCCTTTATTAATAGCTCAATTCCCACTACTCACTGCTGCAAGCCATTCAAATTACTGCAACTGTGCAGGGAAGGGGCTGCTTCCCATTTGTTTACCGTCTACGTTTAACCGTCCTGGGCTTTGCTCTAAAGCACCATCCTCTGAACTGCTCAAGCCAGTTATTTTTGACTGTGTTTCTTTGTTGGTGAGTTTGGGCAGCTTCCCTGAGGAGTAGCATTTATAACTCTATGTTCCTGCATTTCCTGCTCTTTAGAAATACCGCTGGAAAGTGATTTTGGCATGGATTCCAGAGTCAGACAGATTTGGGTTCAAATCCATGATCTTAGTAAATTATTTAATCTCTCTGAGTCCCAGTTTCCTCATGTAAAGTGGGAATCATAACACATATCTTCTAGAGTGGTTATGAAAATTAAATGTGGTGATGGATATAACATTGTTAGTATAGTTCCTGGCACATAGAAAGCCCTCAATGGTCTTTTTGTTACAGTAATTATAGTAACGATAATGGTAACAACATTAATAGTGGGTATGGCAGGAAGAATTTTGAGCTGGCAGCTGGAAGGTCTGGGTTCTCTTTCCAGTTTGTCTACAAACTAGACAGAAGATCTCGGGAAAGTAGCTTCTTATCTCTGGTCCTCTCTCAGTTGGCCCATCTGTAGAATGAGGAAGCAGCTTTTCTTAAGGTGCTCTTCCAGGGCTCTAGGCATAGACCAAGTTTCCATCCCTCCTGCCCCCAACGCCTGCCAGCAGCCCTTTCCCGTGGGGCCAGGCAGTGCCTCAACTGGAGCTTACAGAATCTTCAGGAAGGGGACAGCCTGGGCTTTCTAATGTTTCCTCACATCAGAGCTCACATCGGACCCCCTACCCCAGCCCCCTTCCTGGCAGGAGGGAAAATATGAAATCTCAGCAGGCAGGGAGGTTTTTTTATGCTTCTGTAAATCATTAAAGTGGCCAATATTTTCCTTTGCTGCACTTCTCTCACCTCACAATATTTTTTTTTTCCCTACAGTGAAATCCATTCCCCCAGCCTGGAAATGTGGGCACTTTATAGAAAATCTTTAGCTTGTACCAGTACAAATGGATGGGTCTTATTTCCTGTCTGCAGTTCATGGTGTTACAAAGGCATTGCCAAAAACTATTGACTGAGACATAAAAGCAAAAAATAGGTGGAAATGAATGTGGGCACGTTCATGTGTACATTTACAAACATGACCAAGTCCAGACTTAAAAGGAGACATTCCACAAAGTGACCTCTTAATTCATAGCACCTGCTCAGAACCCCTCATGTACTGGAGGAGGGAAGAGGGGGGTATGACCAGGCAGTGGGATTTGAGGGACCAGGGAAGGCCCTAGATCCTTAGTATGTCTCCTCGATCCTTGTGCCCTGATGCTGGAAATAGCACCATTAAAGATCTATCCATTGTTAAATTTTGAAAATAAAAAGAGAAACACACATTCAACCCTCTGGAATTTTCTTTTAATATTAATTATATACTTACTAACAACGTTTGTGCTCTGTGGTTTTAAAAGGACTTTTCAGGGGTACATGTAATGTCATATACATTCTTCACTGCCAATTTGTGAGAGAACTGTTACTACTCCCATTTTACAGATGATGAAACTGAGGGCCATAGGGATGAGGTGACTTATTCAGCCTGACAGTTCGGAAACAGGGCAGCTGGGGTGCAAGCCGGCTCTCTTGAACTCAGTCCTAGCGTTCTTTCCACTCAATCGCATTGCCTCCAGGGAGTGCTCTGACATAGAGAGGTAATTCACCTCATGAGGGAGGCATCTTTCTGAGCAGGGAAGTCCTAGCCTGTGGGAAAGAGAAAGCAAGGGTGCCTGAGCAGAGGGAAGTGGAGGCATTGGCAGGGAGGGGGTACACACACTTTGTAGGATACAAACCTCACTCACGTCACCTCCACTCGCCCTGTCTGCAGAGACCAGTGTTAGAGTCAGGAAACGTTGGGCTCTGGCATTCAGCTATGTCAAATCTACCTTACCACTTATTTACTCCCCGCGTGACCTATTTGCGCCCCATTTCCTTGTCTTTACAAATGGAGTGATAATGCTGATCTCACAGAGGTACTGTGAGGTATGTGATGCAGAGAAGGCATTTCCTCCCTCCCTCCCGCCTTCCTTCTTTTCCTCCTTCCTCTCTTCCCTCCTTTTCTCCCTCCCTTCTTCCTTCCTTGCCTCCATCTTTTCCTTCCTTACTTCTTTCCATCCCTCCTTCCCTCCTACCTTTCTTCCGTCTTTCCCTCGCTCATTTCCTCCTTCTCACCTTCCTTTCCTGTTCCCTCTTCCCTTTTCTCTTTTCTCCCTCCCTCCTTTCCTCCTTCGTTTCCTTCCTCTCTTCCTCCCTCCTATCATCTCTTTCTTCTCTTCTCTTTGCATTGTTAGCTTTGAACACAAACAACCTAAATCCCCCCATCAGAGGAGCCTCAAGTGTCCGACTTACCCCACTCCGCCCCACTCTCATGTCCCGCAGTGGAGTCCGAGGGCCGGGGCTCTCCCCAGCGGAGGCCTGCAGGCCAGGCCGTGTGCAGCTTTCAGCACTGGTCACACCATTTCAAACTGAGGGGGCCCGTGGACATCCTCCCATCCCTGACAGAGCTGACCATTCGGATCAAAGGACCCTCCCGGTGTGCCTGGCCAGCTGTGAGGGGGCCTCCTGCCCAACCAGAGGCTGCCCCCAGCAGCCCCGAAGCATAAGCACGCTTCCCAGTGCGGGAAGGCTGGTGCCTGGTGATGAAGACTCCCCTAAACTGAGGCAGGCTCAGCACCAGCGCTTCCAGGGTGCACGAGGTTCCTTCCGTGGAGGAGACCGGGCATCCCAGCCCGGCACCACGGCCTGGCCCTTCCCCCCGCGGCCCACAGTGCCCCACTCAATCCCGGTCTCCGTGCTCCTGCCCCATGGCAGCCCGGTCCCTGGATTGCACAGATTCTCCAGAGGTGTGGGGACAGTGGCTGTTTCCTTTTTGTTCCCCCTCAGATGTTCCATGTGTTGGGCGAACTGTTTTCTTCCCGGCTCCGAGCTGGCGGCTGACACTGCTCGCCCGCGCTAATTAGCCAAGCCAGCTGGTGCGTTGGTAAGGGTTTCTGCGCTCCGCCGTGTGTGTTTCTTTTTTAAAACATGATCAATACCCTCTCCGGCTGGGCTCCCTCACACACTCCCCATTGTTCTCCCGCTTGCATTGTGCCCGGTCCTGGTCGAGGATTCCAGGAGCCTCTGAAGCCTCTGAGTCCCCGAGGCTGGCCTCGGCCTGGAAGGGGAGAGACTCGCAGCAGATGGCTCGACCTCCCCTGCTCTGGCCTGCAGCTCGCTGTGAACAGCACCCAAGAAGCCCGCGTGGACTCCAGACCGTGGGGTAAACATGAAAAATTGGTGTGTGACTCTAGGGCGGATCCCTTTCTCCCTCTGAGCCTCTGCTTCCTTCTTTGTAAAAGAAGGGGCCAGCTCCCAGTTCTGCTGTGAGTGCCCTACGCCTACGATTCGAAGGCTCAAGGGTCATCCTGAGACTGGGGACCTCCCCTCGTGGGAGGGACAGAAGGAGAAAACGGTCACAAACAGGATGGCACTCACTCTTGTGTCAGTCCTGAAGACAGGCAATGCACCTCTGCTAGGTGGGCTCCTGAAGAGGCCACAACCAGACAGGGACCCCTCCTCACAGTCCACTGGGGTCTGTCTGCTCATTTTGTGCAGGAGGCATAAGAAGGGTCTCTGCTGTGCTCCCATCCCCCGCTGTTATCCAGCTCTAGCGACCCGGTGCCCAAACTGCAGACTGCGAAGGAAATGTCTTCAACATGTTTTTCGTACATGCACGTATACATGTGTGTAGATATACAATTGACCCTTGAACAACACAGAGGTTGGGGGTGCCAACCCCCACACTTGCAGTTGAAAATTCACACATAACTTTTAACTCCCTAAAAATGTAACTACTAATAGCCCATTGTTGACTGGAAGCCTTACAATAATATAAACAGTTGATAAACATGTATTTTGTGTATGTATTATATGCTGTATTCTTAAAGTAAGTTATTAAGAAAATCATAAGGAAGAGAAAATGCATTCATTAAGTGGAAGTGGATCATTCAAACAACCTTAATCCTTGTTATGGTCACATTGAGTCATAGTAGGAGGAGGAAGAGGAGGAGTGGGTCTTGCTCTCTCAGGGGTGGCAGAGGTAGAATACAATCCATGGATAAGTGGCAGTTCAAACTGTGTTGTTCAAGGGTGAACTGTATATGTCTATATATACAGATATGTATGTATTTTTTAATAAACAGATGCTAGTTCAACTATGATTTTATTCATGACTCATTCTGGGGCTTAGATTTTTCCTAATGCTGCCTTCTGATTAATAGTGTCTTCTGACGATCTCTAACACACCATGTGCTAGAGAGATTTTCTGGTTTCTCTCCAAGCTCATGAAATTTTTTTTCCATTCTCAAAAAGTGGTAGTAATAATATCTCATTTTTATTGAGAACATAGTATGTGCTGAATATTGTACCAATGACATAGGCTGTTTTATTAATCCTTGCAATGTATGTATATCATTCCTATTTTATAAAAGGTCAGAGAGGTTAAGGAACTTGTCCAAGATCACACAGGTAGACAGGTAGCAAGTGGGAAACCCCAAGAACCCAGCACTGGCCTTTCTGGCCTCAGAGCCCCTTCTCTTTTGGACCTTCTCTTGAGTCCCCTATTTCAATGTTCAGCAACTCTCCCTGTCTCAAGGCCAATTCTAGATTTCCAGCCCTGACTCTATGGCCTCCTGGCAAAAAAAAAAAAAAAAAAAAAATCTCAATAAACTTTCCAAGCTTCTTTTACTCCATTTCACAAAATTACCATGAAGATTAAATAAGATGCGTTCATGAAAATGCTCTGAAAACTATAGAGCACTTTAGGAATATTTAGTATTTTGTTTTGACAATGGCCAAGATAGAGAGCAGTTACCTCTGTGCATGGAAAAAGTCCCCTCATCCCGTAGCAATGGCTGCATCTGTCCCCCCCCCCATCAGTTCTGCCCTGGAGGTGTGAGTGTTAAGTCTCCCCTGGCACTGGTCTCTGCAGCAATCTCCAGCTCCTTCCCTCCTGAGGCTCCCTCTGGACTTAGAGGAGGCTAGAATGGCTGAGTCAGCTGCATTTCTTTCCGTCTCAGGGCTCCTTTAAACCTGTTACTGAAATTGGCTCCGTGGTACCTGCAGGTTTGCTTGCCATCCAGCAAGTCCCCTGGGGTGGCCCCATTAATCACATTTGCTCTCTCTCCCCTCTCTGGCTGACTCTGAGGATGGCAGGTAGGTGTGTCGAGCCTCCGTGTGTGCAGGGATGTGTGTGTGAGTTTGTCTGTTCCCTGGGAGCAGCTGGGGACTAAGTTCCCTTGCAATAAAAGTGAGTTAGTTGCTTCTTCCCTGATAATCGTAATCCATCCCACTTCTTCCAAGGAAATGACAGGTCCCCGAGTGATGCGTCTCCATGACTGGGAGGAACCGGCTACTTTAGTCCTTCTCTAACATGAAGCAAGCTCTTGGAGCTGTCCTGCAGCAGCCTGCCAGACCCCTCTGCTGTTAAGAACACTCTCTTTTAGTTTGTTCCCTGGTTCCTGGGCTCCCCACAATGATCTGTGAGGGTTTCAGAGCCTGGAGACACCCTGTGCTGCTCTGCCAGGAGTCTGTCCTCGTTTGGAGCTGGGATATGCCAGAGCCTTTCCTATGTCTCCACCCAGCAAAGTTCCCTCCAGCAGAGGAGCCTGAGAGTGTCCCCCAGCAAAGCTGGGGGCACCAGCCAAAGCAGCCCCAACACAGCACATTTCTTTGAAGTCTTATGTTTTATCTGAGGAATTCATGTGAATTTTGCATTCCATTCCATAATATCTATCTGTTTGTTTTAATGTAAAAATGTTTTAAACACAAATCTTCAAGTAAAATTGATGCCCCAGGAAGATACAACTTGTTTATTCTATGGCTTTATACAGCCTAGTTTGCCACGACATACCCTCAGGGGTACAAGTACTCCAGTTAGAGAAGCAGATGCAATAAAAATAACAACAAAAAAAAGTGTGTATCTTCACAGCTTCTGCTCTTCTGAAAAAGATCCTGTGTCTGTCTGCCTGGCTGTCTTGTCTTTTGTCCTGGACACTGGGATAATGGGGAGAGAGGAAGAACCGAGGAAGTTGGAGAGGCTATACTGATGCACAATGTCTGGAAGCTCCAAAAATGTTTGTTGAATGAATACTTTTCCTTCCTGCCTTAGTGCAAGTTCATCATTGAGAATCAAATCCTCATCAGACAGAGAGCGGCTTTTTCTCAGTTCCCAACCCTAGTAGTAGGCTATAAAGGTAACGGCACAGGCATCTCTTCTATTTAGCTGTGTGTCATGTGCACCAGCCTCAGAGAATGAAAGGTGTAAACTAGGACGTTTATAAATTAGGATGTTTTTAGCAGATTGACCCTGAGAAATTTTGAAGTGAACAGCATTTCTTTTTGTATTCTAAATTGTCTCAAGGAGAAGGCCAGTTAGGAAGAAAACTGATGTTGGGATTTAGTAGACCAAGGAAGAAGAATCTAGGGGCTGTAGCACACAAGAGTGGGGAGAATTGATTTGGTTGAGAGGAGGTCTTTTGGCTGATCTGGGGGATTCAGTCTGGATCGGCAAGTAGAACTAGCTGGTCACTGGAGAAAGTCCCCAGAGCCCAGCCAACTCCTCCTAGAGCAATTCAGAGGCATCTCCTTCTGGGAGGCAGGGGCTGCGCTGGGTGATATACCACAGCCTCCTCTCCCTCCCTCCCTCCCTCCTCCTCTGCCACCCACTGTAGTCCCCAAAACGTACGACTATAGGTGAGATAAATGATGGGACGCAGAGGCACAACCTAATATAATATTTGCAGTATTTCTTAGACAGACAAGGGAAACATCCAGCTCTGTGATTTCGCTTGATACAACAAAGCCAAACCTTTATCACACAAGCGTACAAGGGAGCCAAGAGCGAGAGGGCTGTAAACATCTCAGAGCAGCTCTGCAGACAGCCCCTATGGAGACACATTTCAATGGGGGTGGCAGGGGTGGGGAGGAAAGAGGAAGCTTGCCAAGTCACAGGTACTCTGATTTGCAGGGAGCGTAGCGTGGATATTTCAAATCATTTCCTTTTCGTTAGCACTAATCTCCCAGCTGTTCTATGAGCACTGGCTCAAATGCTGGGAAACAGTCAGCCTCAAATGTAAAAGCCACAGGGCTCCTTTAAATTATGTTGTCTTGCAACATTGATGTGTCATGTCAACCCAAACCTGTATACAGCTTCTGGGAGAAGGGAATTTCATCTGATGATGAATTTAAAGGAAAATGAGCCATTTTTATCAAGGTCACTTAAAATTAAACATAGGTTGGGTTCTGGTCTTATTTAAGGACTCAGATGTACTTGCAGGAGTTTTTTTCCACAGCTATTATTCCTGATTCCTCCTGCATCCCTGCCTTTAAATTCCACCCATCATTTAACCCAGGACAGAATCATCTGAAAAAAAAAGGAATCCAGAGAATGTATAATAAGTCCAAGGACATTTTTCTATTGCTTATATCTCTCCGGGCTGTGGTGTCTGAAGTGACCAGGACATGCATTAGGGAAATAGAGTCAACATCTAGCAACAGAGTCCCAGATGGAACTTTGTTCCATCCACATTCACTGAAGCCAGTGCTCTGAATGATTCCATGTGCCCGTTCACATAAATTAATTCATTTAGTGCATTGCATTGGCCCCATTTTTCCCATGTGGAAACTGAGGCTCAAAGGGGTAAAGTAACTTGCCCAAGGATTCTGTACTAGAAAGCTATGCAATCAGGATTTGAATGAAGGTTCCTAGTGTCAACACTTAGGCGCTTTCTGTTCCAACAGGAGTTCTCATTACACATTCATGTATTCATTCATTCCTTTATTTATATACTTAACAAACACGCATTGGGCATCTACGGTGTGCCAGGCACTTGGGACACAAGGACGACTTAGACATGGTCTCTGCACTGAAAGATTGCAGAATCCAGTGGAACTCACAGTCTAGTCTTGAAATATTTATTCAACAAATATTTAACATTTAGTAGAACAAACAGCTGGCCTGATTGAGCGCAGTTCTCTAGCAGTTGTTTTCATGTCCCATAGTTGTCCTTGCTGTTGTTTTACGAGTGGGTGGCATCCCCTGCTAACCCAGGAAGGCCTCGTCTCTGATTCGCTAGATCTGAAGTGAGGCCTCGACCCTGTATTTTTTTAGAAGCTCTACAGGTGCATCACCCAGTTGCCAGCTGAAAACCCCTGCTTGGAGGACACACATTCCTTTGGGGATGTAAGTATAATTTTGCTTTCCTGATTTTTATCTTTTATTTGGGGCTTGATAAAGTTAATGAAAAGGATTCCCCCACCATGTTTTATGATTGTTTGGATTATTATATTAAACAGACCCTCAGTCTAATACTAAACATTAGCTGGCCAATGTTGTGTGTTTGTCAGTTGTTTAGAATTATTGACTTGGCTGGAGATTCACCGCAGCTCCTTCCCTGCCCCGTGACCCTCCTGAAGACACGCTCTAAAGGGCTTCATCCTCCTATTCCCACTGCTTTGGAAATGTCACTAATGCTGTCTCCTAGCCTCCTCCCACTGCCTCAGCCGTTAAACGCTGCCAAACTGTTGCCTCGACTCTGCACCCGCTCTCGGTCCCTGGCCTCCTTCTCGTGCCTCTCAGGCCCACTCTCGCCTGGTGGGCACACACCAGCTCCTCTGGCCTGGGGGAGCCTGGGCCTGTCTTGAGCTCTTTTTACTCAGCCCTGACCCCTCGAATCCCAGGCCAAGCTTAGCTCAGGGATTGGGGAGAGGTCATAAAACTTTCCGAGACCAGAATCATAATTTTAAAAAAGAGAGAGAGAAAAAAGGATAATGTTGAAAATATTCTCCTCTTTCTTTTCACCCCATGTACACATATTTTGGTGCTCAGCACTGATAATTCACCCCAGTCCTTCAGTATCTGTCTCCCCCTTCTCTTCCTCCTCTCCTTTTAAATTCTACCCATCATTTAACCCAAAACAGAATCATCTGAAAAAGAAATGGAATTGAGGGAATATAAGTCCAATGACATTTCCCTATTGCTTATATTTTGTAGCCAACACAAGTGAAGCCCAGAAAGGGGAAGCGCTTTTCCCAAAGGCAAACAGCCTCGCAGCCCCATTAGCTAGAACTGGAACCCAGTGCATTTGAGTTGTCTTTCTAAGGTTAAAACGAGAAGACCTCGTGTTTGTGTCAAGCCCCATCCTGAACACGCACCTCCAGATGGCCAGGGCTGCCACCTCTCTTCTCACGACACTTGGCCAAATACCAGGACAACTTCTGTGGCGGAACCCAGTAGCAGACAGGTGCCAGGGCGGGTCAGACCTGCGGTGCAGCCAGGCAGCCAGCAGAGCGTCAGCCCGCTAGCCAGGGGGTCATTAGCATTCAGGAAATATGACAAGCCTCTGCTCCCTGTCTACTGCCATGCAGCACGCGTCGCATTACACGACAGGAGTGGCCCTGGCTGGAGAAGGGAATCAAAGCAGGGCCGTCCCTGCAGCTGCAGGTTAATAGTGGACGAATTACACACTTGGAAAACAGTTTTCCCCTCAACGCATTATCTGGACCATTTCAAAGCCCTTTGTCTGGGCTAAGCTGGCTGTGGGTGATGCTTGCAGGCCAGAGACTTGCAGAAAAGATGTATTTTCTGACAGGGAGAAGGTCACCTGGGCAGAGGCCATTACAATGTGCGGCGGTCGGGTCGGAATTTCCTGGATTCCGATCGATGCGGTCTCAGGGCATTACTCAAGCATTGGAATTAGAGCGCTGGCCAAGAAAATGCTCTTCAAATTGGTCGACAAGTCACACGCCATGGGAAAGTCACTCTCTCATTTACCCTCAATTCCTCAATGCGTAAAGCCGGGCCCCAGGGGTTGGAAGGTTTCAGGGGGTCAGGATAGGGAGCTCAACACACGAGGGTACCGTGGAGGGTTGAGGTGGTGTGAGGGAAGCTCAGAGTAGGGGGGACTGGGCTCCAGCCCCATTTTCTCCCTGGACTCACTGAGTAACCCTGAGTAGTTCACTCAGTGTTCCGGGTCTCAGTTTACCCATCTACAAAGTGGGACTAATAGTCTTACTGATAGACATCTTTGGGACATTACACACAACAGATATAAAAACTCTTTGAAAACTTAAAAGTGATGTTATCTTTTGAACATAAGTTCAGGAAACAAAAGCCTATGTTCATCAGGTCCTTTAGATATGTGTAGGTATGAACAGAATGGGTTATAATCGGTCCTCCCAGCAACCTCACCAAATTAGTGTGAGTAAAAATAGCTCAGACCAAGCTCCGAACTATGAGTGCTGCTTTCAGGTGACTGTTCCCAGGCATTGGCTCAGTCTTAGGAAACAGTCTGTCTTGCCCATCCATCTGCTCTGAGATGAGTGTTCCAAATGCAAGCTGACCCCAAAATCTAGCTCTGATTTTGGGTGATAGTGGAGTTGGGCTAACTGACCTGTAAGATTTCTCGGTTCCAAAATGCTGCCAACCTGTGCTTTCATGGTTCAATATCGGACCTTTGATCATACGGATGCAATGAACTGCATCTGCTCCAAGAGATTTAGAATTGACTGGCTCATTAAACACCTTACGAAACACACTTGGGAATGGTGAATTTCCAGGGTTTCTGTCCACAAGGGAAAGTGGGACACAGGTGAAAAGTGCCTGAACCATCAGGTTTTTATAACCAGCCCTTTGTCCATCATGACCGTGTGTCCCTAAGCCAGACACACTGGACGGCTCCTGCCCATAAAGGTGAGGCAGATGCTCATGATGTGCATGGTGACAGCCCCACACCTTGCCTGCTCCCTGTCAGCCCCCACTTTGATCCCCTTCTCCAGCACTTTCTGTCACTCCAGTCACCCATCACTGACCTGTCCTTTGTTTCTTGATGGTCGGCCCAGCCTCAGACCCTCAGCTGTCCTTCAAGATCTCTGTCTTGGATTCATCCTACCAGCTCTGTCTCCCCAGCCTCCCTTGATGGTAACCAGAGGGTCACAGAATCCCCTTGTCCACCATAAAGCTGTTTATCCGGGCACAAGTCGTTTCTACCATTGTCTTCAATGGTGTTAAGACCCTGAGAAGGGAGGTAAGCTCCTTGGACTCTGAATGTCATGACACCATCATCACATCATGGAATGTCTAGATGGAAGTGCCTTTATATCCCATCCTGTTAATAGTAGGATCCTCTTTTCTAACGAACTATCATGCAGAACTATAATACATAATCTAGGGATTTTTAAAGATGGGGGCTGGGCTGGATGTGGTAGCTCATGCCTGTAAACCCAGCACTTTGGGAGGCCAAGGTGGGAGGATCACTTGAGGCTAGGAGCTCAAGACCAGCCTGGGCAACAAAGCAAGACACCATCTCTACAAAAAATAAAAATGTTAGGCAGGTATGGTGGCACACACCTATAGTCCTAGCTACTAAAGAGGCTGAGGCAAGAGGACCATTGGAGGCCAGGAGTTTGAGGCTGCAGTGAGCTATGATTGCACCACTGCACTCCAGCCTGGGTGACGGAATGAGACACTGTCTCAAAAAAAAAAAAAAAATGTAGGGGCTTCTCTGGTTGAAGCAGACTCCTGAGCTCTACTCATTTCTCCCCAGCCCTGGGGGGTTGGGAGGTGAGTATTTAGAGACCTAACAACTCCACTGAGCCAAGCTGGAAAACCATTGATCTAATCCATCCTTTTGTAGGCACGGAGAGGTGAAGTAACTTGGGCTGAGTCACACAGCTCTAAGTAGTAAACTTGTGATTAGTACTGGAGCCCTCAGCTTCCAAGTCAGCACTCTTTCCCTACACTCCATCACCATCATCATCATCTTCATCCTTATTTTCATCACAGTGTCCCTCAGCCTTTAATGGCCATTGTCTGCTAAACCAGCTTCCTCCTGTGACTACTGGTAACTCTGGACAGGATCTGTTGAGCCCACCATGGTGTCTCCTCTACTGATTCAGAACACAGTAGCCCAGGAAAGGGAGCAGAAATGGCATAGCCAGGGAGAGATCTGGACTGAGAGGCGGAAGATCAGAACTTCCCAGTTCTGCTACTTAATAACTGCGTACCTATTTGGACCTCACTTTCCTGGTCTGCAAAGTGGGAGAAGCACCATCCACTTCAGAGATTTATTTTGAGAATCCAATGGAGTGGCATCCACTGAAGTGCTTGGCACGAGGCCATGGTGGGGGCTCCGTGCAAATGCGTCCGGTTCGAATGGGAGACCCGCAGGGAACCAGTTTGAGGAGCTCCGGCTCTGCCTGCGTGGAGCCAGCATTTCCATCAAAATCAACTCAGCTTCTTTCCCCTGCATTAATGTTGCCTTCTTTGGCGCCTTCTGTGGCCTTAGCTGAAAAATAAATAAATAAACACGAGATGGGGTGACAGAGGTTGAGGAAGGGATGTGGCAAAAGACAAAGAAAGAAAGAGAGAGGGAGATTGATTTCTGGGCAGAATTTATACCTTTTTGGCTTTTTCAAAGGTAAATGAATAGATTGTTGTTGTTTTTCAGCCTGCCGCGGAGAGCGTGTGTGCGCCTCTGTTATGTATAGACCCTTTTAAAGGCTTCTGGAAGCAATCCCTAACATTTTCTATAGGTGCAGACAGATAATTGAATGCTTTCAAAGACCACTGTGAGGCAGGGAAAGTTCAATTTTGCTGTGTGCCGGTGCCTGCATTGACTGAGCGCACCGTGTGTGTTTTCCTGGGGAAGTTGAATTCCTTTTTTGCTTATCTTCCCACTACTGCCCCTTCACCCCTTGTCCCCCCCATCTCTGATGAAGCACTTGGACAGAGGACAAGAAACAATATATAATCGCCCCAAAGTCACACCAAATAAACACAGCAGAAGCTCCCAGCCGCTGCTCTGGCTGCGAATGAAAAGCGCTGCCTCCTGGCTCCCAGGCCCGACGGACAGGGGGCCTCTCTGTTCAGCTATTATTAGAGCCCGCGTGGCAGAAGCCCAGGCAGCTCTGGGCGGTGGGGGGTTCTTGTTTTAATTTGTTGCCCGTGCAGGCAGAACAAAGCGACATGGGGAGAGAGGACGGGGGAATTTCCTCCTGCTGCTGTTTCTCCACACGACAGACAGCCGTGGCGTGTGTGCATGCGTGTGTGTGTGTTGGAGTGAGCTGGGGATGTCCGTGTGCGTGTGCATGTGTGTGTGAACATGTGAGTGTGTGTGTGCATGCAGGGGCCAAGGCCCGAGTGTGTCTACTGGGTAGGACAAGAATGTGCTGTATCCAGGCAGTGATGGGGGGGCCCTTTAGGGCAGCAGGAAGGGGGGATGCACAGAGGTTCGAGATAAAGAAGGGAAGAAAGCCTACCCCTCCAGACTCATGGCAAATGCAACTACCATTGGCCATCTATCTGTACAAATGATACCCAGCTTAGTTGTCACAGCTACCCTTTCAAATTCTGTCTTTCTCATTTTGCAGATAAAGAAACTGAGGCTCCGAGATATTGAGTGAATTGTCTAAAGTCTATTGAACAGGGCTCTGATTTAAGGGCAATTTATGCTGCATTTGTAGTATCCCATTGGGTTGTGAAGAGAAGAAAGACAATCTCATACAGTTTCAGATCCAGGCACTGAGAAGATTCAGCCGGGTTGTTCCTCCAGGTGGCTGGGCCGGGCAGCAGGCACAGTGGCCCTCCTGGAGGCGTAGGGGACTTGGTGTCCCAGAAATTCCCACAGCATCACTGTATGTCTCCAATACTGATGACACTGATGACCACCTAGGGACGGCTTGACCACAGTGTGTCACGCCCTGGACAAAGAGCCCGAGGTACATGTTCTATCCCCATGCTACAAGTCAGAGAATGCAACTCATCTGCTCAAGGTCACCAACTACAAGGGACTGGGCCAGAATTCTAACCCAGGCCCCTTCCTTAAGCTAAATGGCTCTATCTTCTCCCAGGGGTGTGGGCAGGGAAGCCCTGAGTTCAGGGTGCATCACATGGCGTCTTAGTTCCCTCTTGGCCATCCCGTTGCTGCTTCTCCGGCCTGGACTGAAACAGTACTTTTTCCAAGCTGCATTTCTATGTTCTGAGGAGCCCAACAAACACTCTTTTCCTGGCTTTGCTGTGGTCTGTCTTGTTTCCCCTCTTGGAATGCAAGTTCCTTGAAAACAAAGCCCCATGGCCAAGAGGTTTTAATTTTCTTTAAGCTTTCACCAAATCTAAGGTTTCTAGCCACAGTAACTGAGCACTCATTATACCATGTGCTGTGTTAAGTACTCCGTGTGCATCATTTCACATTAGCCCCAGGAGGTAGGGATTAGCATTATTCCCATTTTACAGATGAGGGACTTGAGGTTCAGCAATGTTAAGTAACTCATTTAAGCTCAAACAAATAGCAAGTATTTAAAATCTACTTGAATTCCCAAACCTATGCTCTACTTCTTGTTTGCTGCCTCAGTGTGTGTAGCTTAAGTGCCTTTTCCCCTTTCCTTCCATCCTGCACCCCCTACTCCCTACTCCAATTGTCAGAGCTGTTCAGTGCTCTATTGCCCTCCCACAGAGCCCTGGGTCTCTTTGGCAGGATTTGTCAAACCTGCAATGAGCCTCTGCAATGTAATCCTGGGGACAGGGAACAGTCTCTACTGTTGGACAATTTTGAAAGGAGTGTCTTCTTGTCCACTTCTTTTCACCCTCAAAGGCAATAGAAGTTAAGAGCTTGGGCTCTGGAGCCAGAAGGTCTGCAATGAAATCTTAGATCTACCTCATATTAGCCTATGTGACCTTGGGCAAGGTAATTAACTCTCTATGACTTGGTTTTCTCATCTATAAAATGGGCATAGTTATAGTATGTGCATCATATGGTTATTATGTAACTAAAATGAACTATTAGTATATATGTAGAATGTTTAGAACACTGCCTGGAACATAGAAAACACTGCATAAGTGTAACTAATATTACTTTTAATATTACCATCATCTATAGAATCATTGATTTTAGATCTGGAGAGAATCTTACAAGTCACCTGGTTGGCCCAATATCCTATCTTTAGGCAAATGGAGGATTTATAATCAAAAGACCTGAATTTGAATCCCAGATCTACCACTTACTACTGGTATCTATCACTTGGACAACTTGTTTGACCTCTTGGAGCCTCATTTTCTTCAAATGTAAAAAAAAGATCCTATTATAATAACAAATATCTGCCTATCTCATAGAATTGCTGTGAGGGTGAAATGAAGGGAGGTAATAAAGAAAGTAGACGGAATTTTACATTAATATTATTTGATTAGTACCTAAAGACAAATAAACCTCAAAGAGGTTAAACATCTAACCCAAGAAGAAACTCCTCACTCACCAAAATGGTAACAGCAACAACCTGCAGTTAAGTTCCCATCATCCCACCCTTGGGTTTGGACTATAGGCCCAGAAATTAGGGGCTGTCTTTAAGTAAATGAACACTGGACCCAGGCAACAAATTGTCAAAAACAAAACAAACAAACAAACAAAAAAAAAACAAAGCAAGATTGAGATCTCATGGTGCCAAATGGCAAACAGACTAAAGAACCAGGAAACCAAACAAGGTCAAACCATGAACAAATTCTCACGAGAACAGGAGCAAGTATATAGGTTACGTTAAGTGTAGGCGCAGCATGGTCACAGTGTTAGGAGACGACACTGTTTATCTAATTCTAACTCCAACTGTAGGTTGGAGGAAGCACCACTCACTCTCCAGATTCCTTGCAGGGAATATTTATTGAATTGTCTCTGACCAGCCCTGCCTTTAAAGACGCTGCCCGTTCACTAGCACCTGCCCTCCACTATCCCCATGCTTAATGCAGGGACAGTCATTTAAAATACCTGCTCTGCCTCCCTAATCCCAGCTCATGGGTCTAGGGATAGGAAACTAACTCAGTCCAGGCCAATCAGATCTCTTTCCTAAGATTTTAAAAATTTTGCATCCAGGTTGAAGCTTTAAGGCCAAGGAGCTGCTGGCAGCTCTGTGGCTCTGTTTTTACCATGTGCAAAGAGCTCGTCTGCAGTGAGAATGAGGAGTAGAGCTAAGGCTCAAAGCAACACACATGCGCACACGAAGTGATGAAGAATAAGGTCTGAGGCCTTCAAGACCCTGCTTCCTTCACGTTCTTCCTGAGACCCAACCATAGCCTTGATTATGTATTCCTCTTCTTACAATATATTACCATTTCTCTTTAGCTAGTTCTGGTTATGTTTTGTTGTTATCAATAAAAACTGACCCAATGCTCCTCTAAACTAGTTCAGGATATCCTCAGTGGTCCTCTTCTTAGGGCTCTAGATAAGATCTTAGGAGCAAGGGTAAAGCACTGGGCAATTTGTAATTCACCCGTGTAGACTGCCTCTCATTCCCAAGGGCCAGCCCTTGTCTTTGGACCTGGCTTTGACACCTTGCCTCCTTTGTCCCCACACAGCTCCTCTCTTCTCCCAACTGATTCCAGTGGTTCGAACTGTCAGCCCCCAGGTATATCCAGGCACATCTGAACTCACAGGGCACACGTGGCTTAGTTTTCAGGGAATTGAGCTGAGATAAGGTAAGAGATGCTGTTCTTCTTGGGAAAGACCTTGAATTCAGACCTCTCAGTGATATTAAGGTTCTTGGACACAAGCCCCACCTTGCTTCTACTCTGTAACAGCCTCCTACCTGCCTACACACACCTTCAGGAGCTACTAATTCTCCTTACTACCTACTACCTACCATCTCACTCTAATGAGACGTGGTCTTGGGAAGCAATGAATCTCTTTTGTGCTAAGAGGTAAATATACTTTAATGCAGCGATTTGCACTCAGGGTGTTGGGAAGGAGGGAGCAATATATTTGAAATTCCTGTGGTGAGAAAATGCATGTGCAATATATCAATTGTCTTATAATACAAAATGTAGAGAAAGTTTAATGTAATGGTTCTGCCTGGTTTTGGATATGTAGAAAACAGAGTGAAAATACATTGAGACATGGATTGCAAAAAGATTGAGAACCGTTTCATATTTTCTGTACCATTTTGAATAAGGTTTAATTTACATACAAAGTATACAGGTAATAAGTGGACAGCCCAGTGAAATATTTTACATATGTAAGTACCCGTGTAACTACTGCTCAGATCGAGATTTAGAACATTCCCAGTGCCCCAGAGGTCTTCCTTGTGTCTCCTCCCGGAGGATACCCACCACCACCGTCCACCCCTCAAAGATAGCCATCATTCCGACCTCTATTTACCGTGGATAATTTTCACATGTCTTGGAATTTCATAGAAATGTAGTCATACAGTATATATCCTTTCCTGTTTGGCTTTTTTTGTGTGACATTATACCTGTGAGATTCACCCATTTTGTTGTGTGAATAGCACTTCATCCTTTTTCATTGCTGCATAACACCAACGCAATGGAATCCTTACATAAATGTACTACCGCCTATTCTACTGTTGATGGACATTTGGGCTGTTTTTAGTTTGGCCTTCTTAGGAATAATGTTGCCATGAACATTCTTGTACATGTCTTTTGGTCAACACAAACTCTAATTTTTGTTGGATATATACTCAGGTGAGCCACAGAGCATATGTATGATTAGCTTTAGTAGAGACTTCCAAATGGTTCTCCAAAGAGGCGGTATGCACTCTACAACTCAAAAGTTTGGTTCATCAAACAATCCTTGAGCACCTATTATGAGCCGGGCACTCCACTGGACATTGGAAATACTGACACGAGACAGACACATCCATGGCCTAGAAGTGCCTTGTAAAGACATCAATAGATGATTTTTAAATAATGTCCTAATTGCTGGGTTACAGTAATGCCCAACTGAGGACCCTTTGGGACTCCAGGGTTGGCTTCCCCGACTTCAGATGACATAACAGAGTCTTGGCCAGGTGAGGAAGGACCGGTGTTTGAGGGGGAGCTTGCAAGGGCTCCTCTAGCCCTGCCAACGTAGACCCTGCAGACCCTCCTCTGGCTAGCAGTCTCAGGAATGGAGCAGCTGGGCCTGGGCCAGACTGTCAGCAGCGAACAAACGGCTGCCAGCATGAGCAATGATTTAAAGGAGAAGGTTGAGACGTCGGTGAGATGAATACCATTGACTTCGCTGCCATCCTGGAAGCCATTCATCAGGGTGGCTTGGCAAAGAGGGGCATAAATCCCCAGCCAGAGAGGCCAGGCAGGGCTCTGGGTGGAGGACCAGGATGTGACGGCGGCTTCCAGAGCTGCCTCCCGCTTGGCTCCAGCCAACATTTTGAAAAGTGTCGGTTAGGAGGAATCCCCAGAAGATAGTTTTGTAGTGAGGGTCCCTGGATCCCCAGGGACACCCTTCCCTGCCACTTGCGATGTTTGCTCCCCACTCTACACCCCTGCTAGGAGGCTTTTCTCAAAGGGGCATCTGCTTTCCCCTTCTCCTCCTCTCCAGCCTGAATCTTGCTACACCTGGAGTTTGGCTCAAATGATTTATTTATTTTTGTAATGGAAGGGGGAGATTTAAGAGTGGGTTTGAAATGCATACATGCCTCCATCCTCTGAACCTCCCAGGGACCACCCTCCCCCAGCAACCCGAGGCCCAGAGGGGCGGAAACCCGCAAAGTCAACAGGAGCAAACGTGGAGTGAACAGCAGAGCACGTGAGTGAATGAGAGATTTTTATGAGTGAAATTTGCTCACAAGCTCCTTGAATAATGTTATTCATCTTTCTGTCAAAGTCGTCACATTAATGTAGCGGGAGAGATTTAGAGGAGATGAATTAAGACTTAAATACACAAAATGACTTGGGGAATATTTAAATACAATACATTTTATTTTGGTGCGGCATCCTTCGTCATGGGTGTTGTTCATGACTCTAGCCTGGGTGACAGCAAGGGCCTCTCTTCTTTCCTCCCTCCCTCCCAGTGCTTCATTCATCCAATGCTTCTGTGCACCTAGCATGCATGAATTAATGCAGTCTCCACAGAGCACACGAGCCTGTGCTCAGAAGACCCGGCACCTGTTCCGGCTTAGGCCGCTTGTCCTTTGGGAAAATGCAGTGCATTTCACTCTGAATTCCCAAGGATGCAGAGACTCCTCAGCTACAGTTGCAGAGAAACAAGGCGAGGCCAGGAGGTAGAGTTTGGACCTTCTCCATCCCTCCATAACAATTCTTTGCTATCTACTTTCACCTACTGGCCATTGTATACTATTTCATTTGAAATAAAGGCACTTTGGCTTTAAAAAAAAAAGAAGAGCTTATTTCTGCCTTCCTTCCTTCTTCTCTTCTTCCCATCCTTTCTCCCTTCCTCCCTCCGTCTCTCCATCCCTCTGTCCCTTCCTTCTTTCCTTCAAGGAATATTTAGTTAGCCCCTTCTCCGGACCAAGCGTTGTGTTAAGCATTCAGGATGTGTCCACAAGCAAGTCTGACGTGGCTCCTGTCCTCCTGGTTGGATAGTCCAACTCTCACATTCCCCGGTGGTGTGACTTAGAATAAAGAGTGTGTTCAGTTGGGATTAAGCAGAGAAGTCTTCCTGAAGGAGGTGGGCTTTGAAGCCCATCTGCCTCTCTATTTATGGTGCACACAGAGCTAGATTTTCCCCATGGGAGTGGGGAGACAGCTTCGGCTGCAGCGAGGGTGAACTCAGGACTGGAAGCCAAAATTAGAGGCAAGAAGGACAGCCCAGACATCAGACATAAACTCCATCCATCTTCCCCACTGTCTGCTGGGGCCTGAGCCAGGAGCAGGAGACCTGGAGGGCTGGGATGCTATTCCCTTACCCCACCCGCCATGCCTGCCCCCAGCACCCACCAAAGCTACCCCCATCCTCACTTTGCTCTCCTGTCTCTCCCCTCCCTCTGCTCAGGGTCTGGAGAAGGAGCAAGAGATGGCTTCTCGGATCAGAGCCCTTCCTGCCATGCTGGCCTCTGCTGGCCTGTCCCTGAGCCACTCTCCTCGACCAGAGGCAAAGCCTCCTCAGCATAGTGCTCCAAACCTCGAAGAGACCGCTGCTCTGGGTGGCAGGGCCAGAGGCACCCCTCAGCCTGACCCAGGCTGCTCAGACAGGCTCCAAATTGTGCCATATGGGACATGAAGAAGAAACAGACCAGTGGGGGCCAAAGGAAGCCCTGGTCGGTTGTGTTGCTCTGCCTCTTAAATCCGTGTTTTTCAATTATGCTCTCTGTGTGGCTTTCAGGTTCAAGAAAAAGAAACATAGGTTGCTGAGATTGTTGCAAGAACACAGTAGTGCAGCCTTATGGAAAGATAGGCCTGGGAGGCCCTCAGGAGCCAACCCAGCTTTGGTGACAGCGTAACCAGATCACACCCCCAGTAGCAGGCATTGCCCCCGACCTAGGGACCCTTCGCTGCAGAGACTGAGCAACTCCTGGTGTTTGCTCCTTGGCTCCCACCACCACCAGTGAACTCACCAGCTGGTTCTCTGCACCCCTTACACTAAGGCATCTGAGGGAGAATCAGACTGACTTGGGACTGGCCACTGCCCTTTGGGAAAATGTAAAAGCCTGACCGCCACGCAGGCTGCTGGCAGGCTAGAGGCTGGCTGTGCTGGGGTCTGAGGCTCACTCCCTCCCGGTCCATTAGTGAGAAGGTGGGGTAGGTAGCCTGAGTCATGGAGACCCACACATTAAAAAGCCTCAGAAAAGGGCTGGGGTTTTGGGTGTGGCAGAGCAGGAGCTCCCCGAAGTCAGGGTGTATAACAAGCAGCTCCCTGCCGACTTCTCAGGATGCTAGAGAACAAGAAGGCAGCCAAGGGAGGGATCAGGATCCAGGGACTGAGGCTTTCAGAATGTCAGCCGCTCAGAAACAAGGTCTGTGTGTGATTCTCTGCCTGACCTTAGAGCAGCTTATACAGGAAAAGAATCAGAACTTCTCAAAGAGAGAGCCTTTTTTCTGTTGAACATGTCAGTCTGCAGCGGTTGGCCTGAATGCAGATGTCAGGGTAATGAAGCTTAGGAGGGGAGCGTACTCAGACTCCAGCACTAGAGGAAAGGGCGGGCTCCCAGGCCAGGAAAATCAAGGATGGGGACGAGTGCCCGGTCAGCAGATCCCTGTACTTCTTCAGCCCCTTAGCACTATGGGAACATTCCAGTCTGTCTTCTTCAATTCAGAAAGCTCCCAGGAAAAGCAAGATGGTCCACTCTTCTCTCTCTCTCCTTTGCACTGGGCAGGGATATCTGGCTGTTGCAAAGTCCATTCCAAGCTCTTCCCTTCACAGGGCCTGAGGCCAGACTCCAGGGAACTAGCTCACCTTCCATGGGGAGAGGTTGCCTCCATCTCGTGGCTGTGTGTTGAAGTCACTTTTCTTCGTGGTGGACATGGATGTGTGCTGGGCCATCCACACTCTCTTGCTGGGACCCCTAAAGAAGACATATCTGTAATTCAACTAGCTGGGGAGAAAACAGTGGGTCCCTCAAGAACTGCTTTCCAAGAGCTGAAATCGCATGAGAGCCAAATATAGGCAAACTGAGAACCACTATCTTTTCTCCCTATCTCCCCATAAAAAACCAAGGCAAGTCTATTTCCAGTCAATTGATGGTACAAGAGGAGAGGCCTCTTCAATGCTGCCAGGCTCCCCAACACATCAAAGGGACACTTTTTTTATTCTGGAGGAAAGAGAAGCATGAGATGACTCCATGAAGCCCTGCCAGGCCTGGCCTCCACTGATTTCTATCTGAGAGGGTCTGGAGGGGTCTTGGGGCCAGCATAGGGTGTCTCTGACTTCACACAATAGAACCAGCACAACTTCACCAGTACGTTGAAGGTATGCCTCTAATACCCAGGCCTTACTGATGTTTGTATTGATAATCCTGTCTTCTACCCAACACCCCTCTCTTAAGCTCATGGAGGGAATCTTTCAACCCTTTCAAACAAGAACAGCTAGGTAAGAACACATGTATCCACCCTTGAAGTGGCTCACCTCTTTATTGCCTTCCTCCTTGCCTCTGCCTGCCCATACCCCAAGCAGTAGGGTGAGTCCAACATCGTTACTCCCAGAGTTATTGAACCTCAGACAGATGGCAGTCAGCAGCCTGGTGACAGGGTAGATTCAAGTAGCTCTTGGAGACCTTCTCAAGCAGCAGACAGGCAATTTGTATGAAAGCATTTTGTAAAATATTTGTTGACACTGAAGCTAGTGTTCTATTACCATTGTTGTTGTTGTTGTTGTTGTTAATAATACGACACCCTTGCTGCTCTCAGAGAATTGACAGTAGGAATGTTCTACAAAGATTATAGTCCCCTTGGAGACTGGCTCTCTTCCAGAGGTGTTTTTTTTTAATTCCACTAATGCATTTCTTCCAAGAGGACACAGAAGTCCCACCCAAAAAGGTAAATTACCTACCTAGATTTCAGTCTCATAGTTTGTTGGACTGTCTGTCCTAGGAATGTAATATGAATGAATTTATGTCTGGGAATAAATTATACATTGTACTATAAATGTATAAAGTGTAAAGGGTGTTGTCTTCCACTCCATCTTCCTACCTTGGGCCCATGAATCCATGTCCCTGGTCCTTTGGCAAATTAAATCCTAGATGCTAAGTGACACAGAGCACCTTCAATCCATGTAGCTTGTTAAGAATGAAGCAGCCTAGCTTAAAATCTCGATCTGCCCCTTACCAGATTTGTGCCCTTGTCAAGCATTTTGGACCCTTGATTTCTTCAAATAGTATATAGCAGTCGCTATGGTCTGAATGTTTGTGTCCCTCCAAAATTCATACGTTGAAAGCCTAACCCCCAAGGTGATGGTATTATGAGGTGGGTCCTTTGGGGAGGTGATTAAATTGTGAAGGTGGAACCCTCATGATTGGGATTTGTGCCCAGAGAGGTAGATAGCCCCTTCCAACACGTGAGACTACAGTGAGAAGGCACCACTTATGAACCAGGACATGGGCCCTCACCAGACACTGGATCTGTCTTGATCTTGAACTTCCCAGCCTCCAGAACTGTAAGAAATAAATTTCTGTTGTCCATAAGCTACCCAGTGTATAGTATTTTGCTACAGCAGTCTAAGCAAACTACAGTGGTAACAATAATATCTATTATTAAAGTATTGTGGGAGGGACCAAATGAGGTAATGGACATATACTCCCAGCCTAGCACATATGAGAGCTTGGTTAATATCCTCCAAATCATAGTTGAAAGAAAGCTGTCCACATGAAGTATGTAGGTTCCAGGGGAAGGTTGGTGGAAATGCCCACAGATTGAGGGCAGAGAATGGACAAACCTGTGCTACACTGAGACCCAGTCAACTGCTAACGAAGGGAAACACAGTTAGAAGCCCAGCCATAGGACTTGTCATATCCTAATAAGTGGATTCTGTAAAAATCAACAACACTCTTCCATGGATTCATTAGAGCAAACAACCCCTCTTATTTATCAATGCTATTCACCCCAAGTGAAGATGACAACAATCAATTAAATAAACAAATCAAGTTTAAGAAAGCTTAACTCAAGGCAGACGTGATTAATTTCCTCATCATTGATTGACATTAACTATATTAGCCAGCTTTGCTATGGTAACAAACAACTCCTAAAATCTTAGTGGCTGTGGCTTGTATCCACAAGCATTTGTTTCTTGTTCACAGTGTATGTTGGTAGCTGTGGATGCACTCCACGAGCCTTCTCATTCAGGGACTGAGGCTGCAAGGGCAGCCCCTAATTTGGGACCTGCTGTTCTGGCAACAGAAGGAATGGAGCAAGAGAACTGGCTGAACACGCCATACTCTTTGCAGCTTCTGAACTGGCTCTCACTCCACGGGTCCGAGCAAGTCACGTGGTCGATCCTGACAAGGGCGAGTGGCACACAGGGGCAGGGGGTGGGTGTATGGAATATACTCCATTTTCTAAATCCCACCACAAGTCACAGGGAAATGGCAAGGGTGCATAACGCTCTTATGGGAGGAAATGAGCATCTGGAAAAGCAATACAATCCACCATAGCAGATTCTGGCTCTTCCTCTTTCACTGCACACACACCCATGTGGATTTCCACAGCATTCTCGTTTAGAAGACATTTCTATGTCCTATTATCTTCACGTATCTGATGCATTCAATGATTTGCAGCATGGGCCATATCTCGGGGCCATATCTCTGCATGCTTTTTCCTTTCATCTCTCCTGCTGCCTCCCTTCATGCCTGCCCTACCTGTCAGGACATTCCTTCTCCCAGAATGGGCTCACTAAGATGAACTTTCTCACGAATGGGCAGCAGACATAAGCTACTTCAATGACCTCCTCAGGTCCCATGCAAAAGCTGGGCCTTCCGCCCCCGGGCACCCACCAGCTCCTGGGCAGAGCCATCAGCTCCACTCCAGCATTCCCTCCAGATCTGTGCCTGAAAAACAGAATTTCTGCTTCAGGTAATGCAGCTGCTCCTCTCTGAATAATGCATGCCGTGCACCACACCGGACCAAGGACAAGCAGTTGAGAAATTGGGGAGCTTTCATTTGATTTCATTATTTTGCTTTTAGACCCAAGCATTTGCTGCTGTCAGGCATTTCAAAGAAGACAAGACAACAAGGTGTTCTGAGACAAGCAGGGAAGGTCAGCCATCCTCGGGGGCTTACGGGACTACAGCAGAGAAGGCAGGGCCAGGACAGCCCCCGTCGCAGGCACACGGCCTGCAGGGGCGCCTCGGCGATCATGCTCTCTGGGGGTCTAGGTAGAGTTGAAATCCCGAGTAAACAGACTTTCTGGGGGATGCTCCCACGGAATTTGGGGACTGACACCTCCATATACATTAGTTAGTGACAGAGTAGAGGAGGGCACATGGAGAGCTGTGAGATGACAATTAGGAATCACAGTCAGAGTGTAAAGTGAAGGATCATTGTCAGAAGAGTAAATAGTCTTTGATGAGGGAAATTTGATTCCAACGAACAGGTAGAGTTCAAGCCAATGAATTAGGCCAGCTAGAGTTCCCCACCCCAGCCTGTTCCTATTTGGTTTGGGGTTCCCATAGGACCTGCCTTTGAGTGAGGTCCCAACATGGACCACAGTTGACCCTGCTTCAACGAAGGCAGCCTTAAGCACACCCACACCCCCACCGCCACTGTACACGCATGTCCACTGCAGAGCACATGTTCTCATCTCCACGCCTTTGCTCGTGCCCATGCCCCCAGCTGGGTTCCTCTCCCCACTCCCTTCTCCCTACCCAGACACTTGCTGTCCTTTAAGGATCAGCCCATGTCCTACTGCTATTTGAACACTGAAGCCCATATTGATCTCTCCCTTCTCCCCGTTTCTAGGATTACCTCCATTAATGGCCAATTAGTATTATTATTAATAAAAATAATAATGTATTATTTCAAAGTATTTCCCCACTGGTCTTCATATTACGCTGCTCAGATCTATAGGCTACTCATGGGTGTCTCAGGGGCCACCCTGGGGACAAGGAAAGGCTGAGTAGGTGGATGAGGCTTTTGCCCACTCTGTCCCCCCAACTACAGGAGCTCAGCTCTGATCTGTGTTTTATCTTACACTTTCACACACAATTTTTGCTTTCTAAAGGATTGCACTATTGATTTGGAAACCATTGCATTTTTTATTCCATCTTCACAAGAAGCTTGTGGGGCACGTAGGACTAGGTATTATTACCCACACTTTGCAGCTGAGAGGCCTGAGACTCAGAGAGACTAATTGTCTCACCAAGGGCACACAGCTAAGGGAGAGGGGGAATCCCAGCTGCTATCTTCTGACTCTAAATTCAGTGTCTTTACAACCTGCCTCGGGGGGTGGCTTATCTCTGGCTTAATTGCTAACTTCTCTCAGAAGCAGAAACTGCATTTTTAATATTTATTTGTCTTCTTTATTTTCTATTTGGAGCATGGTATAGGCACACAGTAGGCGTTTACTGATTGTCTAGCCCTGATTGTAGTCCTGCCCTTGGCTTTGCTGGAGATGCAAGGGCTGCCCTCACCTGGCGCCTTTCTCAGGCAGCACATGCCCAGGAGCTGAGCGATTTACAAGGCTGTACAAGGTACCTGGGCGTTTTATGTAATCAAAGGGATACTTTCTCGCTCCTTTTCTCTTGCTGTTGACATGGTTACAAAATCTTATTATTAGCCCAGAGGATGGGGTAATAGGACATGACATTCACACTGTCACTATTTTAAAGAGCTGTAGTTACCTCCCAGAGAATAATCTGTGTATCGTAGCAATAGCACTCTTGCTGCATGGGATGCTGTCTCTGTTCTCTGCCTCCCTTGGTCCTGTGAATGAGGTGTTCCCGCCAGGAGGACAGATCAGGTGTCCTTCTTGCCCACTCCGGCCCCATTGTGGGGACACAGCATCATCTCTGCCCTCGTGACCCCAGGAAGAGGCACACAGGGGACCACATTCAAGTAGAAGGAACAGAAGCAGTGGGCTGACTTGCAAAGGGAGGGGGGGAAAGATAAATCGAGGTAAAATTGTTTCCAAATTGAATGTTTTCCACTATTTTCAGTATGATGTCTGCAGTGCTCCAAGATGATTCCCTCTCAGGGGCTTCAGAAAAGCTGTAAATAGAATGAATTGCTTTTAGGGACATACTCTGGTAGTTCGCTTCTCAAGAAAATATATGCTAATGCATGTAGACTATCATTATTAGGGAGACCTATGTACCGACTCTTTTATGTCTATGAAGAGCTGGTTTCTGATTGCTAGCATTTTGCCGAAGACTTTGTCATGCGTGGGCTGAATATCTAGCAGGAAGAGGCGGATTCAGCCACAGCTACATGCTGTGTCTCTCCTAGGCCAGGGTTGGAGGGGGGTCTTGGTTTGCCCAAGAGAAGTTTCTAATGAAACCAAAAACAGGGAAAGCACAGGTTTGTCCAAGAACCCAAATAAAAGACAAGCCAGTTCAGACTCATTTGCAATTCTGGGACTCTGGGTTGATTTTTGGGGCAGGGAGGTCACCCCAGGGAAGCAGGGACCAACCTTGGTCCAGCAGCACGTGGTGCTGCACCCAGCCAGAGGGTGGCAGCACCTCCCACCCGTGCCTAGAGCCTTCTCTTCTGACCATCCCAGGGCGTTTTTGCGGGATCGCCTTCGTCTCGCCCAGTGAGCCTCTTCTGCGTTTTCTTGTGCGATGGCAAAGTGGGTTAAATAGCGCACGGCTTTGCGAGGAACACAGCCAACAAATGTGATATCAAACGCAGCTTCCCATGTAAGAGATCAGACTCCGGCGGGCACACACGCCGGCACTCTGCTGGAGCTCCCTGGCTCTGCAGCCAGCTTCATTTAGGATTCATAAATACTTTTGCCCACTCTCGCACATACAGCCGACAAAGGAATTTCATTCTGTATCATCTACCTTCAAATGCAACAAAGTGAAAAAAATGTAGATGTTAAAAAGAAGCAGGAAGAGGCTCTGAAGAAAATCTGAGGCTCTGAGTGGCAGGTGTCTGGTAGCTGATGACTGGATGAAGGGTTCTTCCTTCTCTGTGACTTCCGTCACCTGTAACCTGGCGGGTGACTGCAGCGTGCAGTTGCTGACATGGGGTATCTTGGTCAATGACACTTTAAAAATGCTGAATTGGGTGTTGTCAAGGGGGGCATCAGCCTTAGGTATGTGTTGGTGCTACAGTCCCTCCTTCCAGGCTTCTGGGGAGCTGGCATCTTTTGAGTTCCAACTCGGGCCTCAGGTAGCAAAGTCAAAGGCCTTGAGGAACCTGTCTCGGGAATCGAACCTATGAAGCCAGCAATAACTGGAGTGTGGCTGCTCAGCCTAAAGGAGGTAGCAGGTACTCAGTTCCAGCTGGTTACTGCCAAGAGGGAATTGTGGTCAAATCTCATTTATCAAAAGAAACCAGAAATCTATGTTATTTAAAAGTATGAAATCTCTTGATTTTCAAATAATGAGTACTAATTTAAAAAAAATTAAATACTGTGCAAGTCAAACAAAACAATTCCAACGGATTACACCTGGCATTAATTTTTCCCTGAACACCCTAATCTGTCAAAGACTTATCCTGTCTGATTGTTTGAAACACTGATGGTCTGTGCCCCATAATTTTCCAGGTTTGATTTTTCTGACTTCCTCTCCAGCCTTGCATTGTTTGCTCAACAAGACCATGTGCATTTCAAGGGCAAAGGCATGTCTTTTTTCCCCCAGTAGTTCCCAGCCAACAGTAGATGCTCAGCAATTTTTAGCGAATGATAACCTAGCCTGCCCCTTTCCACAAAGGATGTGAAGAATCCTACATAAATGCATGTTACAGAAAATACAATAAATAGTTGTGCACATCAGAGTGAATGCTTGGACTCGGCCTTCTAACGGGGTGCCTCTAAGGCATGGCGCTTATGTGAGTTTCCGCAAGACAACATCCAAATGTCTTCCCCGAGGCTTGAGAGGGTGCATGGCACATAGGAAAAGTTTATAAATTGTGGCACGAATGAAGGACAAGGTGAGCACAATGGCCTTGGAGAAGGAGGCCTAGAGACAGTAAGGCAGAGAGATCACAGTGCGAGATCCGAGCTCCAGCCAAAGCTGGGAACCAGAAGAATGAATGGCTACCTCTCTAGAGCCTCTTTTGGTTGTAAGTGACAGAAATAGAACTAAAACTGGCTTAGGCAAAAAAGAGGAATGCACTGGAACGATATTGCAATAATATCCTCCCAAGCCATAGAAAAAGAAAGGATTCATCTAGACCCACAGGAAAATCCAAACCAGATATATCATCATAATTCTTTCTGTATTTCATACGTGTCTGTTCTTTGAATGCAGCGTCATTTTCTCGCACAGCAGACAGGCTTCCTTGCGTATTAGAGAGCAGAGCTACCAACAGCCTCCATGCTCACATCCAACAGCTTCCGCCCCAGAGAGAATTCCTTCATACTCTTTCTTAGAGCAAGATTAAAACCCTTGGGGAAGGGCTCTGAATGCCTCACTGGGGTTTAAATGACCACCTCAGAGCAGTCCCAATCACCTGTGACAGCCACCAGAGCTGTGGCCTAGCTCTGGGAGGGCACCCACACATGAAGTGACAACGTGGCAGCTTTTACTCAAACCACATGGTTCGTTTTGCGGGAGGAACGTTTCCAAGAAGATGTGAATGGGGACACTTCCTAGGAGAAGGGAAAGGTACTGGTGGGTCAAACACCTGGTAGAGTTCATACACATGACTTCTCTAAGGGTCATCTCATTTTATTTGTCCCTTACAAAGCTCTGTGAGGAGCATAGGGAGTTTCTAATTGTTCCTACTGAATCTGACAGGGAAAAAATGAGGTTCAGAGACGCTAAGCAACCTAAGCAAGGTCACAAAGCCTTTAAAAATGGCCAATTCAGAACTCAATCCAAATATACATTTTTTATTTCAATACCAATGCTCATTCCTTTATACAGGAGGTGAGTGGGAAGGTTGTAACTTGTCAGGAAAAGACTCTCTCATTGCAAGATCATGCTTCCCTGGGTGACGGGAAGCCTTGACCGGGAGACCCTAACGTGGCTGCCCCCCTCAGCCCCTCCCCGAGTCTTGCTGCGGCTTCTTGAGACACGTGCAGCTAACCCCCATGGCTTTCTCTGCTCCACTTAGGAATTTTATTGTCTATTCAAGATCCATATGCAAAGACTCCAGATCCATCCTTACTCCACTTCTGATTGTGTAATTTGGGGTTTTAGAGGCACTTCTGCCTTGTGAAATGGCTGGAGTCCTCTGGTCCAGCAGCATGAGTGCCCACAGGAAAAGAGAAGCTGAAACAGGGAGAAAATCCATCTGAGAATGCAGCACTGACCCAGATGAAGATGACCATTTCTATGTTTTTTAGTTGAGAGCAGCTCTGCTTGCCTTTGGTGGACGGCTCAGCCTTACAGTGAGTACGAAGGCCATGGCAGCAGGGCATCTGGAGCCTTCCATCCAAAGATGATGAGAGAAAGATGCTTGCTTAGCTGTGTCACCAGAAGACTCCTGAAGACTCACCAAGTCTTGTGACCTCCCCTGCTTTTGAGGGAAATCATGCATCTGCATCCTTCTTTCATCCTGCTTGTCTACGCCCAGAGAAGTACTGGATCTAACTGATTTCAGTTGGATCAGCCAGACCCCATGTCCAAGCTGCCTTGCCTGAGTATAGTAAGTGCAGCATACTAGGAAGAAAGAATTACTCTTGACACCAGGATTATATTGGCGCCAAAGGCATCAGCCATACATTAAAGATGTAGGATAATCTGACACTAGTTGTCAACTGAAGGGACCTATCACAAGGAGGAAGCAAGGAAGGTTTTGATTTCTCTTTCTGGGTGAGCCCTGTCCCTCCATCCCACAACCATTTGCTGTTCCCTAGGTTTGACCTCATGCATAATTCAGTGATCCGCATGGCAGGAAAACATTTAGAAAACTTCTCCTGCCTTCTGTAGGAGGCTGGGGCAAAGGTGGCTTACAGCTATTCATCCATGCAAGGAAAGCTATCTCTGCTGCAACCCACTGCAGGAGACGGGGGCCACGGCCTCTCTCATTCCCATTTGGTGACTTGCCTAAGGGTGACATAATGAATTGCTCTGACCCAGCCAGAAAAGAAAAATACTGGCTGAATGAGATAAATTGATGCCACCCCCAGTCTTTTCAGCAGTCTTGATGGAGATGAAATTCTGCCTTAGAGGTTTTGCTTTCTCAGAAGGAAGCAAACGTGCTCTTATGTCCTGACGGAGGTGAAGGGATGGAGTTCTCTGGGGTGTTACCAGGAAACTTAAATGAATTGGGTGGTCCCAATTTTACCTATTTATTCATCCTAACTTTAATGATCATCTACTACGTTCCAGGCACTGTGCTAGGTCCTGGGAATGCAATGACAATCAATGTCAAAACACTCAGAGTGTATATTGGGAGACAAAAACAAGTCTATAAACATTGTACTTTGCATTTCTGTTGCCTGAGCTGCTGGAATTATTTATTCATTTTATACATTCTTCAGATAGATATTTGTGAAGCACCAACTATGTGCCTGGGCCTGTACTCAATCCTGAGAATACAGCAGTGAATGAAAGAAGACAAGATTTCCAGGGAGGAAGATGAACAATAAAGCAGTACACAAAACACACGCACCAGGTAGTTACAGATTGAAATGATTCCTCTGAAGGCAAGAGTGGGTGATATAATAGAAAGTGAATAGGGGAGGGGGAGGGGGAACTTGGGATACAAATATCCCTCAGAAGAGATGATATTTGAGCTGAAATTTATGGACTAGAAGAAGCCAGTCATGCAAAGAGATAAAGAGGAATACTGTTGGCAACAGTGGTGTGCTGGTAAATGTTTTACAGCCAGTTCTCTGGGGGAAAAGAAAGCCCTGATTTGCACTGTTTGCCAGTTTCCATGGTGTAAATACTCCCACATTGCCAATTTATAGCTGCCAATGTGATATCCCTGAACACAGACTTGGGAAGAGAGGCACACAATGGATTCACATTCACTGATGCGAGCTGCTGCCAGCACACTGCTGTGGCAGTGACCTGGCCGTATGGAGGGGCAGGAAGGCAATGGGTGCCATCAGCACTAAGGGGTCAGACAGCCAGAGTGATGGGACTAGAGGAAGTTTTCTGGAGCTACAGGGTGGGGAACAGGGGTACTACATTCAAACACAACCACCACACATAATATGAGTAGCGCACTCCACCATGCAGTGCAAAAGGCACCATACCTGATCCTTCTTGATCTTGTTTAAAAATCACATACTCCCATACCACACACCTAGATATTTTCTACTTAATTTAATAAGCGCAGTGTAATACGTGTGTGTGTGTGTGTGTGTGTGTGTGTGTGTGTGTGTGTGTGTGTCTGGATGGATGGATAAGGCATGGTGGTGGAGTACAAAAATGAGAAACATAGCGTCCCTACTCTCATGGAACTGACAATGTGATAGAAAAAAGGGAAAGAAAAAATTTTAAACATCTAATAAAAATAAATTAGAGAGACCAGGAGAGGGAAACACAAATAGATCACATGTATTTGCTGTGTGATATAAAGAATGGATTTTTATAGTTTGATGTGACTCATAATTTTCAAGAACAGAATTTCTGGGCCAGATGGACAAGACGTGTGGTTTCCTTTTGTTCAGGCCAGGAAAAAAGGCACCTGATAAGAATTGGTCTTATTACTCTTCTGATGATCACATTGTTTACCTATCAAGGAGGCTCTGGGAGGCACCAGGAGGTCAGCTTATAGAGGATGGGCATTGACAGTTTCAAAAACCAGGAATCTAGAACCCAGAGAGATGGATAATATTGGGGAGTTATCAATCCATAAAATGCTTTAACAATACCCAGAGACCTATGGCAGTGGATATTACAACCTTCTACTTGGCATGCAGATGCTATAATTTACAGCATGAAGTTTACATAAAAGTGATTATTCTCTCTGATTGGCATTTGGGAGATGGTCTCCGATGATAAGTATAGTCCTTTACAGGGCTGGCCAATAATCTCTTAGAGTCTGGCCTTTTCAAATCATTTTGTCGGAGGCTCTACAAAGATGTATCGATTTATCTTGTGACAATAGTAAAGAGTTTGAGATCCTGGCAGGAAAACCAGAGGAGAAATCCAGCAGGGTTGTAAACCTGGGACCAGAGCTTGGGAGAGAAGTCTGAGCTGGCTATGAACCCAGAAGAGATAGTTGGACCCTTGGGAAAGAGATCATTCCTTCACTTATAAGTAAAGGAGTAACAGCAGAAAAGGGAAGACCATTTGTGGGACTGTTGATGTTGGGACAAAAAGAGGATCCAGAGAGGGAAGTAGAAAGTAGATGCTAATTTCTTAGAAACAAATAAGAGAAACCATTTTTTTTTAGCTGAGAGCAGCTCCACCTGCCTTTGGTGGATGGCTCAGCCTATAGTGAGTTTGAAGGCCAGGGCAGCAGGGCATCTGGCATCTTCCATCCACAGAGGATGAGAGAAAGAGGCTTCCTTAGCTGTGTCACCAGAAGACTTCTGTAGGCTGGAAATAAAGAGTTTCTCAAAGGAGGGCTTGGCCAACAGGTTAAAATGTGGCCCAGCAGTTATGAGATTAAGAATTGAGAAAAGGCCATCAGAGCAGGTGATCAGAGATGTCACCAGTCATGCTTGTGACAGAAAAGTTTTATTAACACAAGCATCTATAAGGTGCTTTTCAGTTTGCAGGGGAGAAAACGTTTTCCTCATCTATTAGCTCATCTAATGCTCATGGCAAATGTCATAAAGAAAGTGAAGTTCAGATAGTAAATGGCTGATCCAGAAACTGAATCCAAGTCTTCTGACTCCAAATCTCATCCTCTCTCTGCTACATCACACAGTATCTCTCAGGAAGGCACCTGAGGGCCGAAGCTGGACTGCAGGAAAGGAGCAAGGGAGCAAGGGGCAAGGATGTGGGCAAGAATGTGGCCAAGGTCAAGGGCAGCAGGAGGAGAACACTGCTTTGAAAAATTGGGTGGTGAAGAGAGGCTGGGTAGTGATTTTAGGGATTTTTTTTTAAATCCCAGGATAAAAATAATTATAAATGCTTAGGACAAGTAAAAAAGAAAGATGGAGTATCAAGAGTGCTGGGGCGAGGTCCCAGAAGGGGGAGAAGGGAAGTGGGACCAAGGACACACATGGGGGAGCACATCTTGGCAAGACAGAAGCCCTTTGAGGGTGAAAAGGGAGAATTTGAGGAAGCCCCCATTGTTGGATGAGGACACAGTGCGATCATCCTTTCAGGCTAAGAAAGGAGGAAGAAAAGATGCTGTGGGTGTTTTCTCTACACCTCCTGACACCCTCTCATAGCCCATCCATGTCTCCTGCGGTGCAGAAGTCCCAGAGATTACTCAACCCAGAGTGGTCACCTTTCGGCACGGGGGTAACTGTGGTCTAATGTGAACAGCCCTGCGCTTGGACTCCCAACACCGCCAGTGTAGTTCTGGCCCTGAGCGGCGTCCCCGACTTTCTGTGCAGGAACTCCAGCTTGCAGTGCATTGCCTCTGCAAGTCACACTGCTGTCTCAAACCCACTGGGACGAAACCCCGCATGCAGTAACAGAATCTCAAGTGTTGGACAGATTACCTGATCTCCTTCCTGAATTCCCTTTATAACAACCTCACCAATTGCCCTGCTTGATCATTTCCCATGACAAGGAGCTCACTACTTCTTTAGGCAGCTTGTTCCATTTTTAGACATGTCTAATGGATAAAAAAGTCTCCCTTATATTTGTCTTAGATCTGACCTCTGGGCAACTCAGAATACAGAAATAAATTGGCTAATTCCTGTTCCCCTGGGAGTGGTTGTCAAAGATTTGAAGAGAGCCGTCACATGTCCCTACGCTTTCTATGCTTCAGGGCAAGCAGACCAAATTCTCCTTATTATTTCTGGGCTCTCATGATTACATTCATTCTCCCCTGGACACATTCCTGGAGGCCAGAGACTGGGGGGTGTGCCTCTGCTGAGCCCACCTCTGACTCTACCTTTTCACCCGAGGCTCTGATCCCGTTGACCAGAGTCTCTTTACTGCTGGCTCCTCTTCTCTCTGTCCACACTGAGCACTGCTGTCAGACTAACCATCCTAAACGTGGTCTGTTACAGGTCACTTCCCTTGTCAGAAAAACTTCAGTGGTTCTCCCTTTACTACGAGACGAAGTTCAAATCTGGCATTAAATACCCTCCGAAAGAAGGCATTTCAGTGTTTCTCCAAGCTCCTCTCTGTTCTGAATATTCCCCTCCAACCAGCTTTACTCATTCACCTTCTCATTTATTCACCTATTTATTCATTGAAGAAACAATTGCTGAGTGTCTGCTACATGCCATATACTATAATAGGTTATGGGGATACACAGATGACAGAGACATGGTCCTTGACAAAAAGGAGTTCACCATATGATGAGGGAAAACACTATGTAAGTACGCAAACAATTCAGGTTATTAAATACAGCCAAAAGCAATTTTAAATGTCACACCAATGATGTGCAATGGTACCAGGGAAGGAAATGACCTGCTCTGCTTGGAGTGAACCAGAAAGGATTCATAGGGAGGGTGATGTTTAGGTTGAGAGTCAAAGGATAAGTAGAAGTGTGCATGGGTAATAAGGAAAGACAAAAATAGTATAAGTAGAAGAAACAGTATCTGAAAGGCCATGCTCTAGAAAGTTCAAGTTGTCTAATATTTCAATTGAGTGTGTCTGACATTTCAATGTGGAAAATGTGAAAGAAAGCAGTGGTGAGCTGGTAAATTATTAACAACCAGCTTGTTGGGGTGGAAATAGGGGCACCCTGATTTTTTAGCATTGTTCAAAGTCTATGGTATGTAGACATACCCACCATGGCTGATTTCAAACTTTCAATGTCATGTTACTAAACTCAGAGCTGGAAAAAAAATGTGCTCAATTGGCTCCCACTAACCAGCAGGAAGTAGGTAAAACCGTAATCAGAAAAGGCTTTTTATATGCTAAGGAATTAGGATTTTTGTCCTGTGGCGTTATGGGGAGCGCCCATAGGGTTTTAGACTAGTTAGTGACATGACCAGCTTTGCCTCAAGAAAACCAAATGCAAACTGTGTGTGTGCATGTGACAGGTGGGGACGGGGCTGGAGAAGTAAGTGACCAAAATTAGTTGACTAGTTAGGACACTGGTCCTCAACCCTAGCCACATGCCACACATTAGAATTATGCAGAGAATTAAAAAGTAATAATAGTGCTGAGACTTCAGTCCTCAGATTCTGATTAAATCTGGCAGGGCTGAGTCTAGGCTTCAGTATGTCTTCAGTGTGTCTCAGACGATGTCAATTTATAACATCGGTTGCAAAGCGCTGTGTTAGGAGACTTGCTCTGAAATACGTTTTCTCTTTATCCACTTTCATGTTTTGCCTGGGGAACATCTTCAGCTCCACCTCCAAACACTCTTCATTCATCTCAGTCCAATTTGGGTGGCCAGCCCTTCCCTTCAGACTCAGTTCCTCTTGTTTTCCTCTTCCTTCTTTTGCTTCCCAGCCTGGCCTCACTAAGGAGCCAAATAATCAGTGCCTTTGGTTTACTGCCTTGCTGCTCACAATGAGACAGCCCTAACCACTCCCTTGCCAAGATCTGGGTACCAAAATCCCGACACAGGATCCTATGCCTTCTTGAAAGAAGAGAAGGAACAAAAGGCCCAGGTAGGAGAAGATGCGTTTCTGAATAGGTGTAGTGGCTGTGAAGATGGTGAAGAATTAATAATAATATAATAATTATGAGTTATTGAATGTTTGCTGTGAGCTACTTCCTAGATGCTTCTCACATATTTGTTTAAATCTTCAACAACTCTATAAAGTAGGTACTACTGTCATTCCTTTTTCATATATGAGGAAATTGAAGCACAAAGAAAATAAGCAACGTCACCAAGGTCAACAGCTGGTAAATGGCAAAACCTACCTTCAAACTCATGCAGCTTGGCTCAACGGACCGTCTTCCTATGCCCTACATTCTCCTGCCTCTTTTAAGAAATGCTCTGGTCTACTTAAGACTTGATTATTCACTGGGTGTACATAGAGAGAGAAGTCAAATTCCAGGTTGCCAGCATGGGCATTTGAGAGGACAGGGTTCCATGAGTCAAACCAGAGCATTTCGGAGGAAAAGACATCCAGCAGGGTGTGAATTTGGACATGTGGGGTGTGCAGTGTTGTGGGAGATGACTGGTAAATGGTCATATATAAGGAGCTCTGGAAAGGAAATCTGAATTGGAAGCACTATATGGCGTTTCGCAGTTGTCAGGATTGAGGTCGTAGTTGAAGCCATGGGAATGGAAACAATCACTACACATACTCATGTAGAGTTTGTAGGCTGAGAAAAGAAGGTCAAAGTCAAGCACAAGGGAGACTAATATTTAGTGAGACCTGGGTAGAGGAAACCACACGCAGAGTTGGAGGCGTAGCAGAAACGTCAAGGGAGTCTGATATAGAGAAAACCAAGTGAATATGGAAAAACAAACTGTTTTTCTCTGCTCCACTACTCTCACTCAACAATCAATGCTTCACTGCTGGTCACCTAAATATGTGGGACTTTTTCCCCCCACCAATCCCTGACCGATTCTCTGACACCTGGATATAGCTGGGTGTCCTACACTTTAACTCAGTTCTGAGACTATCTACCTAGAAATAGCACAGCCTCTGCAGATCCAGGGCTCAGTCCCACGAGACTGCCTCCCACTTCAGATTCCAGTGCAGGTCCCAGGTTGCTTCTGACCTGCTAGCTATAAATCAGGGATCCCACCACCCCCTCCTTAGGTTCCATAATTTCCTAGGATGGCCCACAGAACTCAGGGAAATACTTATTTACATTTGCCGGTTTATTATAAAGGGTATGACAAAGGGTACTCATGAACAGCTAGATGAAGAGGTACTAGGGAAAGGTATGTGGGAAGAGATGTGGAGCTTCTATGCCCTCTCCAGGCATGTCACCCTCCCAGCACCTCCACACGTTCAGCAACCTGAAAGCTCTCTGAACCCTATAGTTCCAGGATTTTTATGGAGGCTTCATGATGTGGACATGATCTATTATTAGCTGAATCCCATCCTCTCTCCCCTTCTTGAAAGATGGGGGATGGGCCTAAGAGTTCCAAGCTTACAATCATGGCTTGGTCTTTCTGGTGACTAGCCCTACCCAGGAGCCCACCATGAGACACCCTATTAAAACACAGGAAGTTCTAGGGGACTAGCAACTCTGTGCCAGGAACTGGGGGCAGAGACCAAATATACATCTCTTTATATCACAATATCACCCCAAGGAAGTGGATTATTCCCTGAGGGAGGGGATTTATCAGTAGTATCAAATACTTAGAAGGCACAGGTAAGTAAGGACAGAAAAGTAGTCGCTGGACTTGAACATGGAAGGTCATTGGTGACTTGCCAGGGTACTTTTAGTGTTGTGGTAAATAGTGCAAGCAGTGAGTTGTGACTCAAGGAGTATGTAGGAAGGATATAGATAGATAAATAGATAAGTAGATAGATATATACACACACAGCCCTTTACTTCACATTTTTATATTATATATACATATTTTACAATTATAAATTTTAGAAAAATATAGTATTTTTAATACATATATATATTTGAATCTTGACCATGAGAAACAAAATCAGGCACTTTAAAGTGGAAGTGTGACTAATTTTTTAAAAAATTGTTTTTGCTTCATTGATAAATTGATTTTAAGGTGGAAGAGCCTTGAGAACAATTGTACATCAAAGGAAAGCAAGCAGAAAAGAGAATGAAGTTGGTCCTGAGGGAATAAGAGAAGGAGAAAAGGTCCAAATGAGATGGGAATGATAAGCCTTCAACAGAAGGGTCATATGATGACAGAGATTACCAAGTGTCCCATTGTGGGTTTAGACCTGGACACAATTCACTCACACCTGATAGTCTCCTTATTCCTTGTGAAGTAGAAAGCAAGAGGCTTAGAAAATGATCAAGGGAAAGATTGGCTTGAAATACTTTCTAAGAGAATATTGGGAGTGAGTTGTCCAAGAACCAAAGCAAACCAAAATTTCGCTAAACAGAATTGAAAGTCCGGTTCATATTGGAAACTCCAAATTTCTAATAATGTTGATCTACATGGATGTGCACTTTTCTCCAGCTCTCCTTGGCCATGCCTGTCGGGGGGCAGGGGATGAAGACTGCAGGATGGATTTGGAAAGAGTGTCATGTAAGGAAATAGGAGAAAAGAGTTGAGGCTGCAAGTAAGTAATTCAAGTTGTCAACTGTGGTTTGTGTGGTTGATAAGGCAAGAATGAAATTAAAAAGTAGTTGAGTTAGATGAAAGGGAAATGGGGGATTCAAGGGATTAGAGACATCAATGGGATTGAAGAACAAGTACAATGGGAATTAGAAAGTCAAAGACCTGGAATGATTGTTTCAGCAGAGAAGGGGATGTTAGAGCTGAAGTTTTCACACTAAGGGAAGAGCCAGATGATGAGCTACAGGTAGGATGCAGCCATATAGGAGTGGATGCAATGTTTGGTGGGGTTGAGAAGATGAAGGAACTTAGAAGCTGTTGTGTTGGCTTAGATCTCCAGGAATTCCGAAATATCCCAGCAGGGCGGGATGAAGGGGAAGACTATGAATGCCTATGAAAATGGGGTTGTATGTTAGGGCGTCTCAGGGTCTGTGTAGACTTGTAGCTCCCTTTGGGTTTCATAGAGAGCACCGCTTCTCCTTTCCCACACCCGGGTTACACTCTGCTTTCCCATGTCTGTTTAACAGAGACCATACCCATTCCATTTCTTGTGCTCTCTCTCTCTCCAAACCTGGCTGTAAACTGAAACTCAGCTTTCCCAGTTCTCACGCCCCTGCTGCTCCTGCAGACAAGACTGCAGGCCGTTTTGGTTCTGAGAGTTTTATTGCTGTCAGAAACTGAAGTGAAGATGACAGGTACCAAGTGTAGGAAGCTGCAGTTTCTGGAATCTTACACCATTCTCTCTGGCATGGTCTCTGGGGTGTATTTTCTGGAAGGCACAACAGAAGCCACATGGAACTTGATTTCTCCTTGCATTTCTGAGTGGGGTTCAGCAAACCACACCACTTGGACTGCCCTTACCTTCTCCCTGAGGACAGACCAATCTTTTCCCATAAAAACAGAAAAATTCCCAAAATATAGTAGACACTTGTGTTCCCACAACTGAAATTAAACAGAAATTAACATGTTGCCATATTTGTTTCAGATGTCTATTTTTTAAAAAAAAATTAAAATATCTCAGATATAGGTAAGGCCATACTTACATCCTTCCTCCACTTCTCCACCTTGTAAGTATCCACTAACTTGAAGTCTGTGCAATATCCATTTGTGTTTTACTATTTACGAGCTTGTCTATAGATATTACATACCCTACTGCAATTACTTTTTTCCACTCAACTTTGTTTTTGAGATTCTTCCATCTTGATATATGGGCGGATCTAGTTCATTCACTGTAATTGTTGTCACATTCTACGAATAAACCGTAGTTTGTTAGTCCTCTAATGAGGACAGTTTGTTTCCATTTATTTGCTATTACAAGCAATGCTATAGTGAGAATCCTTCAACTTCCTTGTGCACATTTGCTAGGTACAATAATGTCTAGGGTGTCTACAGGACAGATACTAGAAAGGATATTGCTTTATTCTATGCATGGTAGGGATATACTTAACTTTTTAAGAAACTGTGAAACTATTTTCCAAAGCATTTGTCCTATTGTACATTTCTCCCAGCCATGTATGAAATGAGAATTCCTGTAGCTTCAAATGCTTACCAACACTCGATATTCTTTTTAATTCTAATCATTCTAATAGATGTAATAGGGCATCTCATAGTGTGGATTTAATTTTTCTTTCTCTGATGACTAATAATGCTGAGCATCAGCATTAGTGATTATTGGCCATTCGTATATATTCTTTGTGAGGTGCCCGTTAGATTTTAATCAACTTTTTATTGGGTTATTGTCTTCTTATTAAGCTGTTATAAGTTATTTACATATTCTGGATTAAAATTTCTGTAAAATACATATACTGAGAATATTTTCTTCTAGTCTGTGGCTTACCTTTATATTTTTCTAATGGTATACTTCGAATAGAAGAAGTTTTAAATTTTAAATTAGCAATTTTTTAGGGCTTTTGCTTTTTGTTTATCCAAGAAAACTTTGCCTACCTCAAAGCCATAAAGATTTTCTTCTACATTTTTATCTATAAGTTTCATAATTTTAGCCTCTATGTTTAGGTCTATGATCCATTTTAAGTTAACTTTTGTGTATATCAAGAGGTAAGTGTCGAGTTTTACTTTTTTTTCCTATATGAATATTCAGTTATTCCAGCACTATTTGTGGAAAAGACTTTTCTTTCTCCATTGACTTATCTAGTTATCTTTATTGAAAATAAATTTATCATATATATGAAGGTCTATTTCTGGACCATATATGCTATTCCACTAAACCAATGAATCTATCTTTATATAAATACCTCTATAATACTATAGTTTTTTTGTTTGTTTTTTTTTTTTTTTTTTGAGACAGAGTCTCACTCTGTTGCCCTGGCTAGAGTGCCATGGCGTCAGCCTAGCTCACAGCAACCTCAAACTCCTGGGCTTGAGCAATCCTTCTGCCTCAGCCTCCTGAGTAGCTAGGACTACAGGCATGTGCCACCATGCCCGGCCATTTTTTCTACATATATTTTTAGTTGGCCAATTAATTTCTTTCTATTTTTAGTAGAGACAGGGTCTCCCTCTTGCTCAGGCTGGTTATGAACTCCTGACCTTGAGCGATCCACCCGCCTCAGCCTCCCAGAGTGCTAGGATTACAGGCATGAGCCACTGCACCCGGCTATAATACTATAGTTTTATAGTATGTCTGGAAATCAGGTAATATAAATCTTCCATATCTGCTATTTTAAAGAATATTTTGACTAATCTAGGTTTATTACATTTCCTTATAAAGTTTAGAATCAGCTTGCCAATTTATACAAAAAGAAGCCTGCTGGGACTTTGATTGGAATTGTTTGTATCTATATGTTACACTGGGAACAGGTGACATCTTAACAATGGTGAATCTTTTGATCCATGAACATGGTATGTCATGCCATTTATTTAGGTCTTTTTAAATTTCTTTCAGCAATATTTTGTAGTCTTCAGGGAACCAACCTTGTGCATATTTTGTTAAATTTATGCCTATATATTTCATATTTTTATACTAGTATAAACAATTTATTTCACTTTGAAATTGTTTATTGCTAGCATATAGAAATATAATTAATATATACTCCCATATATTCTATAAACTTACTAAATTCACTTATTTGTTATATAACTTTTGTTGTAGATTCCTTAGAATTTTCTATACACACTATAATGTCATCTGCAAATATAGTGTTACTTCCTTTGTTTGTATCTGTATATCTTTATTTTTTAAAAATTATCTTTTAGTTTTTTTAATTGAGGTAAAATTCACATAACATATAATTAAACATTTTGAAGTGTACTACTCAGTGGCATTTAGTACTTTCACAATGTCATGCAACCACCACCTCTATCTAGTTCTAAAATATTTTTGTCAACCCAAAATATAATCTTCCACCCATTGAACAATTACTCCCTATTCCTCCCAACCCTACCTTCTCCTCCCTAGCACTTGGCAACCACTAATCTGCTTTCTGTTTCTACATATTTAAAAATTATGGATATTTCACAGAAATGAAATCATATAATATGTAACCTTTTGTCTTAGTCCTTTAGTGTTGCTATAAAGGATTACCTGAGGTTGGGTAATTTATGAAGAAAAGAAGTTTGTTTAGCTCATGGTTTTGCAGACTGTATAAGAAGTATGATGTTGGCATCTGCATTGGGCTAGACCCTCAGGGTGCTTCTATTCATGGCAGAAGGTGAAGGGGAGCCAGTGTGTGCAGAGATCACACGGAGAGAGAGGAGGCAAGATAAAGAGGAGAGAGGGGGAGATGCCAGGTTCTTCTTAACAAGTTTTCCTTATGACTAATGACAGCTCTTGCAAGAACTAATAAGAGTGTGCACTCACTCACCCCCACCCACCTTCAGGGAGGGTATTATCTATTCCTGAGGGATCTGCCTTCATAACTCAAATATCTCCCATTAGACTCCAGCTCCATCATTGGGAATCAAATTTCAGCATAAGGTTTGGGGAGACAAATGTCCAAGCTGTAGCACCTTTTGGTCACTTAGCATAATGTTTTGAGGTTCACCTGCATTACAGTACTTTCTTTTTTGACTAAATAATATTTTATTGTATGTATATATCACAATTTGTTTATCCATTTTTCTGTTGATAAATATTTGGGTTGTTTCCACATTTTGGGTGTTGTGAATATGTGTTTGAGTCCCTGTTTTCAATTATTTGGAGGATATACCTAGTAATAGAATTGTTGGATCATATGGTAACTCTGTGTTCAACTTTTTGAGGAACCAACAAACGATTTTGCACAATAACAGCACAATTTTACATTTCCTCCAGCAATGCAAAAGGATTCCAATTTCTCCACATTCTTGCCAATACTTGTAATTTTCTGTCTTTTTTGTAGCCATCCTACTAGGTGTGTAGTAGTACTTCATTGTGGGTTTGTTTTGCATTTTCCTTATGACTAACAACAGCATCTTTTCTTTTTTTTTTTTTGTATTTTTATACGAACATTTTTCAGCTTTATTGAGTTATAAATAACAAATAAAATTGTATATATTTAAAGTGTATAGCATGATGATTTGATATACGTATAGATTGTGAAGTGATTACCATAATCAAACACACTTACCACCTCGTAGACTTGCCTTTTAAAAAAAATTCCTGTATACCATAGAGTATTGTCAACTATAGTTACTATGCTGTACATTAGATTTTCAGAACTTAAAAGTAAAATTCATCTTAAAAGTAAAAATTGTCGGGCACGGTAGCTCAAGCCTGTAATCCTAGCACTTTGGGAGGCCGAGGTGGGCGGATCGCTCAAGGTCAGGAGTTCGAAACAGCCTGAGCAAGAGCAAGACCCTGTCTCTACTAAAAATAGAAAGAAAATAATTGGCTAACTAAAAATATACAGAAAAAATTAGCCAGGCATGGTGGCGCATGCCTCTAGTCCCAGCTACTTGGGAGACTGAGGCAGAAGGATTGCTTGAGCCCAGGAGTTTGAGGTTGCTGTGAGCTAGGCTGATGACAGGGCACTCTAGCTGGGCAACAGAGTGAGACTCTGTCTCAAAAAAAAAAAAAAAAAGTAAAAATTTGTACCCTTTGACCAACATCACTTCATTTTTCCCACCTCTTAGCCTCTGATAACCATTCTACTCTTTGTTTCTATGACTTCAACATTTTCTGTTTTTAGATTCCATATATAAGTGATACCATACAGTATTTTTCTTTCTCTGCCTGGATTATTTCACTTAGAATAATGCCTTCCAGTTTCATCCATATTTTTGCAAATGGTAGAATTTTCTTCTTTTTAATTGATTAATAGTATTTTATTAATATTTTGTGTATATAGCACTTTTTTCATCCATTCATCCATCGGTTGATGCTTAGGTTGTTTCTGTATCTTGGTTGTTGTGAGTAATGATGCAATAAATATGTGAATGCAGATATCTCCTTAAAATATTGATTTTGTTTCCTTTGGATATATATCTAGAAGTGGGATTACTGAATAGTGTGGTAGTTACATTTCTAATTATTTTAGAAACCTCCATGTTGTTTTCCATAAAGGTTGTACCAATTTACATTTCTGCCAAGAGTATGCAAGGCGTCCCTTTACTCCACATCCTTGCCAACACTTTTTATCCCTTGTCTTTGTGAGTAGATATTCTAATGGATGTTATGTGATATCTCATTGTGGTCTTGATTTGTATTCTTTTCATGATTAGTAATGTTGAGTAACCTTTCATAAACCTTTTGGCCATTTGTATGTCTTCTTTGGAAAAATGTCTATTCAGATCCTTTGCCCATTTTTAAATTGAGTTATTTGGGGTTTTGCTATTGATTTGTGTGCATTGTACACATATTATAGATATTAACCCTTTATCAAATATATAGTTTTCAAATATTTTCTTCTATTCTATAGGCTGCCTTTTCATTTTGTTGATTGTTTCCTTTACTTTGCAGATTTTTAGTCTGATATAGTTCTACTTATTAATTTTTGCTTTTGTTGCCTGTGCTTTTGGTGTTATATCTAAAAAAATCATTGCCAAGGCTAATGTCAAAAAATGCTTTCCCTATGTTTCATTTTAGGAGTTTTACAGTTTCAATATTACATTTAAGTCTTTAATCCATTTGGGGTTAATTTTTGTATATGGTGAAAGTCAGGGGTCCAATTTAATTCTTTTGCAACTGGATCTTTCCTAACACCATTTAATAAAGAGACTTTTCTTTCCTCATCGTACATCCCCATTGTGAGCCCTTGTCAAAGATTAGTTAACCATATATGGATTTACTTTTGTGCTCTCTATTCTGTCTATGTATCTGTTTTGATTACTGTAGCTTTGTAATATAGTTTGAAATTAGGGAGTGTGATGCCTCCAGCTTTGTTCTTCTTTTGCAAGAATGCTTTGGCTTTTAGGGGTTTCTTATGGTTCCACACAAATTTAAGTATTGTTTTTACTGTTTTGTGAAAAAATATCACTGGAATTTGGATAGGGATTGAATTGAATCTGTATATCACTTTGGGTAATATGGACATTTTAACGCTATTAATTCTTCCAGTCTATGGACATGGGATATCTTTTGATTTATTTATGCCTTCTTCAATTTCTTTCATCCATGTCTTATAGTATTCAGCGTACAGATATTTCATCTCCTTGGTTAACGTTGTCTGAGTAATTTATTCTTTTTAATGCTATTGTAAATGGGATCATTTTCTTAATTTTCTTTTTGTATAGTTTGTTGTTAGTGTATAGAAACAACTAAATTTTTATATGTTGATTTTGTATCCTGCAACTTTACTGAATTTGTTTATTAGTTATAATAATTTACAATAGTGTACAATAGTACAACCATTATAGTTTTATCTGCATAAAATCATACCATCTGTAAATAGAGACAATTTAACTTCTTCCTTTCCAATTTGGATGCCTTTTATTTCTTTTTCTTACCTAAACTCTCTGACTAGGACTTCCAGTACTAGGTTGAATAGAAGTAGCAAGACTGGGCACCATTTTCTTTATTTTTACTCTTAGACAAAAAGCTTTCAGCTTTTCACCATTGAGTATGAGATTAGCTATGGACTTGTCATATGTAGCCTTTATTATGTTGAGGTACGTTCCTTCTATACCTAATTTTGTGAGAGATTTTTTTTTTTTATCATAAAAGGATATTGAATTTTGTCAAATGCTTTTTACACATCTATTGAGATGATAATGTAATTTTTATTTTTCATTCATTAATGCAATGTATTACATTTATGGATTTACATATGTCAAACCATTCTTCCAGTCCAGGGATAAATCCTATTTGATCATGGTATATGATCTCCTTTTAAGGTACTGTTACGTTCAGTTTGTTTGTATTTTGTTAAGGATTTTTACATCTATGTTCATCAAAGATATTGGCCTATAATTATTTTTTCTTGTAGTGTCTTTGTCTGGCGTTGGTACGAGGGTAATGTTGGTCTCATAAAATTAGTTTGGAAATGTTTTCTTCTCTTCAATTTTCTGGAAAGGTTTGAAAATGATTTACATTACTTTCCTATTAAAAGCTTGGTAGAATTCACCCATAACACCATCTAGTCCTGGGCTTTTCTTTGTTGAGAGGTTTTTGATTACTGATTCAATCTCCTTACTCATTATTTGTTGATCAGATTTCCTATTCTTCATGACTCACTCTTGGTTGGTTGTATGTTTCTTGGAATTTATCCATTTCTTCTAATTTATTTAATTTGTTGGCATATAATTTTTCATAGTAGTCCCTTATGCTTGTTTGTATTTCTGTGGTATCAGTTGCAGTGTCTCCTTTTTTATTTATAATTTTATTTGAGTCTTTTCTATTTTCTATTTTTTTGATTAGTCTAGCTAAAGGTTTGCCAATTTTGTTTATCTTTTCAAAAAATGACCTCTTTGTTCATCTTTTCCACTACCTTTCTAGTCTATTTCATTTATTTCTGCTCTAATCTTTATTACTTCTTTTCTTCTGCTGACTTTGAGATTAGTTTATTCTACTTCTAATTCTTTGATGTGTGAAGTTAAGTTGTTTATTTAAATTTTTTTTCTTATTGTGGGCATTTATCATTATAAACTTCCCTCTTAACACAAATTTTGCTGCATTCCATAAGTTTTGGTATGTTATGCTTCTATTTTCTTTTGTCTCAAGATATTTTTTAATTTCCTTTTTGATTTCTTCTTTCATCCATTGGTTGTTCAGAAGTGTATTATTTAATTTCCACATATTTGTCATTTTTTCAAAATTTCTCCCGCTATTTATTTCTAGTTTTATAACATTGTGATCAGAAAGGATTCCTGAGTTGATTTCAGTGTTCTTAGACTCGTGAAGGCTTGTTTTGCTTGCCAAAATAGGATCCATCCTGGAGAATATTTCATGTACTCTTGAAAAAAATGTGAATCTGCTTCTGCTGGATGAAATGTTCTGTATATATCTGTTAGGTCCATTTGGTCTATAGTGTTATTCAAGTCTGATGTTTATTGATTTTCTGTCTGGGTAATCTATCCACTGTTGAAAGTAAGATATTAAAGTCCCCTATTATTATTTTATTGCTGTCTATTTCTATCTTCAGTTCTGCTGGTATTTCTTACATATTTAGGTGCTCCAGTGTTGTTTTGGGTGCATGTATAAATTATTTACAATTGTTATATTCTCTTGATAAATTGACATATTTATCATCAAATAGTGAACTGCTTTGTCTCTTGTGACAGATTTTGACTACCAGTCAATTTTGTCTGGTTTAAGCATAGCCACCACTGCCTTTTCTCTTTTGGCTTTGCATGGAATAACTTTTTCTATACCTTAGTTCCTGTCTATGTGCATTCTTAAGGCTGAAGTGAGTCTCTTGTAGGCAGCATATTGTTGAATTTCTTCTAAATCTATTAAACTACTCTGTACCTTTTGACTGAAGAATTAATCCATTTACATTTCAAGTAATTATTGATAGGAAGAATTTATTAATACTATTTTGTTAATTATTTACTGACTATTTTGTAGTTCTTTTATCTTTTTCTTCCAATCTGGCTATCTTCTTTTCTGATTTGTTGGATTTTTGTAGTGGTATGGTTAGATTAATTTCTTATTATCTTTTGTATATCTACTAGAGGATTTTTCTTTGTGGTTACCATGGGCTTACATAAAACATCTTACAGTTATAATACTCTAATTTAAGCTGACAACAACTTAACTTCAATCACATACAAAAACTACACTTTTACTTCTCATTACATGCATTTTATGTTATTTATGCCTCAATTTACATCTTTTTCTATTATGTATTCATTCACATATTATTGTAGTGTAGTACAGTGTAGTATAGTTATTTTTACTACCTTTGTTTTTTAACTTTCACACTAGCTTTAAAAGTGATTTACACACCACCACAACAGTATTAGAGTAGAGTTAACTCTTCAATAATGCAGGGGCTAGGGGCACTGACCTCTTGTGCAGCTGAAAATTCATATAAAACTTTTGACTCCTCTCAAATTTAACTACTAATAGCCTACTGTTGACCAAGGAGCCTTACCAATAACATAAAAGGTTTATTAACAGATATTTTGTATATGTATTATATACTGTATTCTTATAATAAAGTAAGCTAGAAAAAAGGAAATGTTATTAAGAAAATCACAGGAGGATTGTTCTTGCTGTTTCAGGGTGGCAGAGGCAAAAGAAAATCAACATATAAGTGAACCTGTGACATTCAAACCTGTTATTCAAGGGTCAACTGTATTTTGAATTTGAATATGTATTTGCCTTTACCAGTGAATTTTATACTTTCACATGTTTTTATGTATATCCTTTCATTTCAGCATTTCTTGTAAGGTAGGTCTAGTGGTGATGAACCTCCCCAGGATTTTCTAAAAATACATTTTATTGTGTATATTTGAGGTTTACAACATGATGTTATGGGTTACATATAGATAGTAAAAGGGTTACTATAGTGAAGCAAATTAACATATCTACCTTCAAACTTTATTAACACAAAGTTACTTCTTTGTGACAAGAGCAGCTCAAATTTACTTATTTAACAAAAATCCCTAAAAAAATACAATTTTATTAACTATATACTCATGTTGTACATTAGCTCTCCAGACTTATTTATACTACATATATGCTCTGTATCCTTTGACTTACATCTCTCCATTTCCTCCCCCGATGACTCCACCCCTGGTAACCATTGTTTTATTCTCTATCTCTGTGTATTTGACTTTTCTTTTTAAAGATTCCACTTATAAGTGAAATCATGTAATATTTCTCTTTCCGTGTCTCATTAATTTCACTTAGCATAATGTCTTCCAGGTCCACCCATGATGTAACAAGTGGTAGGGTCTCCTTTGTTAAGGTTGAATAATATTTCATCATATATCACAGTTTTTTATCTATTGTCTATCAATACTTATGTTGCTTTCATATCTTGCCTATTGTGAATAATGTTACAATAAAATGAGAGTACAGATATCTTTGTGAGGTAGTGATTTTATCTCCTTTGCATGTATATAAAGAACAAAGATTGCTGGGTCACCCAGTAGTTCTATTTTTAATTTCTTTAGAAACCTCCAAAGTGTTTTTTCTAAAGGCTTCACCAATCTACATTCCCACCAACAGTGTACCAGGGTTCCCTTTTCTGTACAACCTTACAAACATTTGTTATCTATTTTCTTTCTCATAATAGTCATCCTAACAGATGTGAAGTGATAGCTCATAGTGGTTTTAATTTGAATTTCCCTGATGATTAGTAAAGTTGAGTACCTTTTTTTCTACCTGTTGGCCATTTATATGTCTTCTTTGAAGAAATGTCTGCTTAGGTCCTTTGCTCATTTTTTAATTGGGTTATTTGTTTTTCTGCTATTTATTGAGTTGCATGCATTCTTTATATACTATGAATATTAACCTCTTATCACATATATGGTTTAAAAATATTTTCCCCAATCTGTAGATTTCATTTTGTTGATTTTTCCTTTGCTGTGCAGAACCATTTTAGTTTGATGGAGCCCCACTTATTTATTTTTGCTTTTGTAGCCTGAGATTTTGGTATGATAACCAAGAAATCATTGTCAAGGCCAATGTCAAGAAGCTTTTCCCCTATGTTCTCTTCTAGGAGTCTTATAGTTTCAGGTCTTACAGTTAGGTCTTTTTTTAATCTATTTTGATTTGATTTTTGTGTCCTTCAGGTTTTGTTTGTCTTTGAATGTCTTTATCTTTCATTTCTGAAGAGCAATTTTTCTGGGTATAGCATTTGTATTTGGCAGTTTTTTTCTTCAGCACTTTGAGTATATCATCCCACTCCCTTCTAGCTTGCAAGGTTTCTGTTTATAATCCTTTGATAGCCTTATGAGTGTTCTATGAATGTGACCAGTATTTTATCTTTTGTCGCTTTTAAGATTCTCTGTTTTTGACTTTTGACAATTGATTATGATGTGTCTCAGAGTATCCTTCTTTGAATTGTCCTTCCTGATGTTCTTTGAAGCTTTATGAATCTGGATGTCCATATTCCTCCCACAGTTTGGGAAGTTTTCAGCCAGTATTTACTTAAATAAGCTTTTTACTCCATTCTCTCACTTTCTTCCTTCTGGGAAAACCATAATTCATATATTTGAACATTTAATGGTGTCATGTAGGTATCTTATGCTTTCTTCATTCTTTTTTAACCTTTCTCTCTTTGTTCCTCTAATTGGCTAATTTCAAATGACCTGTCTTCAAGTTTGCTAATTCTTTCTTCTACACAATCAAGTCTACTATTGAAGGACTCTATTGAATTTTTCAGTTCTGTCATTGTATTCTTCACCTCCTGGACATCTGCTTGATTCTTTTATATGGTTTCTATCTCCTTATTGAACTTCTCATTTTGTCCATGAATTGTTTTCCCAATTTTGTCTAGTTGTTTATCTCACTGCATCTCATTGAGCTTCTTTAAGATGACAATTTTAAATTCTTTCAAGGCAATTTATAGATCTTCATTTCTTTGTGGTCAGTTACTAAAGCTCTATTAGTTTCCTTTGGTGGTGTCATGTTTGTCAGATTTTTTGTTATTTGTGTAGCCTTGTGTTGGTGTTTGCACATTTGAAAAAGCAAATACCTCTTCCAAGTTTTAAAAAATGGCCTCATCAGGTTAAGGCCTTTTCCAATTAGGTCCTTGGGCTGATGGAATTTCATCCACTATCATGGCTGAGGGAGGTTGAAGCCAGGTCATGTGGCTACTGTGGTTCTTCAGTGGGGTCCACAACTAGCAGGCCTGTTACCAGAGACTCTAGTGGATATGAATTTTCTCTGGTCCCTGGGTGAACTGGACAGTCTCCAGGACCTTGGTCTATAAAAATGGCACCAGGATGAAGGTTTGCTTCAGGATCTACAGATAGTAGGCCTGTTACCAGGTGTGTGGATTGATGTGGCGTTCTTCAGGCTGGACCACTGGGGAGTCCCTAGGAGTAAAATTGCTGCCCCATATATTAAATGTATGTTTAAATTAATACAAGAATACAAAATATTTTCCAAAGTATCATTTTTCATTCCTACCACCAATGTATGAGAGACTCAATTACTCCAAATTCTCATCAACATTTGGTGTTATTATGTTTTTGTTTTTGTTTTAATTTTAGCCATTCTAATAGATGTACAGTGGTATCACTTTATGGGTTTAATTTGCTTTTTAATAATGTTGAGCATATTTTCATGTACTTCTTTGCCATCCATATCTATGTTTTATTGCAGTGTCTATTTACATATTTTCTGATTTTTTTATTAAGTTGTTTGGTTTTTTGTAACTGACCTGTAAAAACTTGTTATATATTCTGTGTACCAAGATTTTCTCTCAGTCTAGAGGCTTTTCTTTTCATTTCTTTAACAGTATTTTTCTAAGAGCAAAGTATTTTAATTTTGATGAAGTCTAATTTACCAGGTTTTTAAAAAATATATGTATTTTTTGTGCTTTAATAAATATTTACCTTACCCATTTCACAAAGATTTTCACCTATTTTCTTTCTAGAAGTTTCATAGATTTAGATTTTATATTCAGGCATATGATATATTTCAAGTCAATTTTGTATATGGTGCAAGGTATAGCTTGAAGGTTATCTGGCTTTGGTTTCGATTTTGCATATATCTATCCAACTGTTACAGCCCCATTTATTGAAAAGACGATCTTTGCTCCATGGAATGACATTGGCACTTTTTGAAAATTAATTGACCATACATTTTTGGGTCTATGTTTGACTCTCCAATCAGCTCCAATGAAGTATATGTCTATTTTATTTTTGCCAATACTATATGATCTTGATTACTGTAGTTCTTTATATTAAGGGTTATAGTGAGTCCTCCAACTATATGTCTTTCAAAATTATTTTGGTTACTCTCAGTGTGTTGATTATTTATGATTGCACAACAATTTACCCAAGTTTAGAGAATTAAAACATCAAACATTTATTATCTCACAATTTTTGTAAGTCAGGAATTGAGAGCATCTTAGTTGAGTTTTTGTGGATAAGATTCTCTCATAAAGTTGCAGGAAAGATGTTAGCCAGAGCTACAGTTACCTGAAGGCTTGACTGGTCTAGAGGATTCACTTAAATGGTTTTTGGCCAAGGGCTTTAGTGTCTCACCATTTGCACTTCTTCACAAGGCAAATGAAAATAAAAATCTTATATGTATTTTGTTAGATTTACCCCTTACTATTTTATGTTTTGTGTTGGCATTACACATGGTACTGCTTTTATAAATTTGACTTTCCAATTGTTCACTACTAGAATATAGAATACCACTAATTTTTTAAAACTTATATTCTGCAAACTTGCTAAACTCATTCATTAATTCTAATAGTTTTTTTGTAGATTCTTTGAGATTTTCTATATAGACAATCATGTCTGACAATGATAAGATTATAAAAGTTCTATTTCTTCCCTTCTAATTTGTATGCTGTTGTTACTTTTTTTTTTTTTTTTTTTGCCTGTTTGCACTATTGAGGACCTCCAGCACAAAAGAGTTACAAAAGAATTCTTGTCTTTTTTATAATATTAGTTACAGGTTTTTCATATCTGCCTTTTATCAGTTAGAAGGAGTTCTTTTTCATTCCCAGTTTGCTGAGAGTTTTTATCAGGAATGGTTGTTGGATTTTGTCAAATAATTTTCCTATATGTATTATTATGATTAAATGTTTTTCTTTTTTAGTCCATTGAATTGTAAATTACATTGATTAATTTGTAAGTGCTGTACTGACCTTGCACCCCGGGAGAAACTCCACTTGGTCATGATGTTTTATGTCTTTTATATTAATATATTGCTGGATCAATTTGTTAATATTTTATTGAGGAGTTTTGCATTCATGTTCACGAAAGATATTGGTCTGTGTGGTTTTTTTTCTTATAATGTCTTTAGTTTTGGTATAAGAGTAATGCAAGCCGGGCGCGGTGGCTCACGCCTGTAATCCTAGCACTCTGGGAGGCTGAGGCAGGCCGATCGCTCAAGGTCAGGAGTTCAAAACCAGCCTGAGCAAGAGGGAGACCCGTCTCTACTATAAATAGAAAGAAATTAGCCAGACAACTAAAAATAAGTATAGAAAAAATTATCCAGGCATGGTGGCGCATGCCTGTAGTCCCAGCTACTCGGGAGGCTGAGGCAGAAGGATTGCTTGAGCCCAGGAGTTTGAGGTTGCTGTGAGCTAGGCTGACACCACAGCACTCTAGCC
>CAUYRT010060768.1:0-23745 GCA_963574885.1 Lepilemur ruficaudatus
ATTATGATGATGATGACAGCTAACACTTGGATAGCACATACTATGTGCAAGACACGTAATTCTAAGAGTTTTATGTACATTGACTATGAATCACCCCAATAACATGATGCATTAGAGAATGTCATCATTTCCTTATGGTACGGGAGAGGTTAGTTTACTTACATAAAGTCATATAGAATGTGGTAGAGACAGGGTTTGGACCCAGGAAGTCTGGTTTCTTCTATGCACTTACCACTATATTTGAGAATGAGTGTGATTAATTGGCCAAGATGTTGCAGACACTGTGCTAGGTACCATAATGTATTATTTTATTTAACATTCCTAACCAGATTTTGATGTAAGATTTTATAACCTCATTTTATAAAAATCAAGACAGGGTAAGTGACTCGCTGAGATTGCATACCTAGTAGTTGGGGGGCGGGAAGGGCAGGCATCGAAAGCATGGTACGAATGAATGCAAATTCCATGTTCTTTCCAGCAGAGCATTCTGGATCCAGATGGTCAATCCCAGGGGGTCACTCCCTTCAGATTTTGCACTTTAAAAACATCAGAGCATTAAGTTAGATGATTACAGCTATGATCATTTGGGGTGGGCCTTTGAGTAGCAACTAGTAGGTAGGAGAAACAATTTATTTGGGAGTGAAGGGTAGGCAATGAGACTTTCTTGGACCTAAAAATTACACTTTGTAGGGTGATGTCTACTCAGCCATCCTGGCACACCAGCTTCACACAGAAACTTTTTCTCTTGGGTTCTAGCCCACTGTGTCTGACTGACTTCACCCGGTATTTCACAGCCCACCCCAGTCACCACGTCTGAAATTAAACTCACCTTCCTTATATTCACACTTAAGGTTAACAGTGCCACCTAAGCTAGAAACGGCCCTTCTCCTTCACTTGCCACATTTAATCAGTCCCTGAGTTCTATAGATTCTGTCTTTTACAAATGTCTGTGGTCTATTCTCTCACGCCTCATCACTCAGACTGATTTTGTTTAGATCATTCGTCATCCTTTGCTTAAATTATTGAAATTGTCTCCCAAGTGACTTCCTCACCCCTAGTTTTTCTCTCTTCTAATCTATCCATCATGCTGCCCTTGATGTAATTGCTCTAATATGGAAATCTGATCATGTCACTTCCTTGCCCAAAATCTGTCAACCGTAGACCCCTAGCACTTACTTAATATTTCCTAAAACTGCAGGCTGTGGGCATCAGCAATGTACTCTTGGGGACTGATGGTGTCTCTCAGATATTAAAAAAATACTTTAATTTCAAGACAGTTTAAGATTTAAATAGCTGCATCTTCAAGATCATTTGATGACCATTTGTGTAACCAAATAATGCTAACTGAGTTCAGTCTTTACATCTGCATCTGCATTTAAAAGTACCCTGGAGCCAAGTAGCACTATTTTTATTGTCTTAGACTATTGAGAAAAGAACAGAAACAAACTTCACACATAGACAAGGGAGGTGCTGGCAATGGGATATCCTCATACTCTTTTGATGGTTGGCTCCATGCTGGTTTGACTAGAGAGAAAGAGGGAGAGAATTGAGCATTATTCAGCACATGGTCAGGCAGGCAAGCTGAACTGAAAATATTGCACATGCTCCTAGCCAGCACATGCATTAGCCATTTTATTTTAGTTAAATAATAACATCCATTGCATTAAACGAATTTTGTTAATTTGCATTTTATTAATTTTACTTTATAAATTTGCTTTGGTTTTATAATCATATAAATGTTATATGCATTGGGAAGTTATTCCGGGGTATTAAACTAAATTTGACCTGAGGATGCCTCCCTACCTTGAGTTCCTAGGTAACAAATTGCAACCTAACTTAGCATGAAAGCAAACTGGAAGCCTAACTAGGAGTAGTCTCAGCCAATCACAGGCTGGCAACTGATCAGCCCCTGTTCACAAAAGGCAAATGCTGTAACCAATGTAATCAATTGAGCTCTTTTTGTTTTCTGTCCATAAAGGCTGACTGTCCAACGTTGAGGAACAGAGCACTCTGAACCACTTCTGGCTTTGAGGGCTGTCTGATTCATGAATTATTTATTGCTCCATTAAATACTGTTACATTTAATTTGCCTGAAGTTTTTTTTTTAAACAGGGGGTTTACATTTTGTATATATTTAAAATAATGTTACAATAAAAATGAGCTGTCAATACTGAGAATATTCAATAAAATCTTTCCTTTAAAAGTGATCTGTACAGTTTTCCATACCCAAGTGCAGGAAATCCTGACCGTAGGATGAAGTGCAAACTCCTTAGCGTGGCATCTGAGGTCTTTGTGCCCTGTCTCTACTACCCTTAGGCTTCACTTACCAAACCTTCCCCCTGAGGAGGCTCCTTTCCACTTGAGTAGAGCTTCTTGACGGTAGGGGCCATTTCTTATTCACCTGTGTGCCTACAGAACCTGACAATCAATGAGTGTTTGTAGAACAAAATTAATGGAGGAATAAATGAACAAACATGTGATGGAAGACGAGGAAAAGGAAGAAGGCTCTTCTACGACCAATTGGCCAACTCCTAATGTTACTATAAATAATAAATTTCCTTGTATGACCTCAGGGTGGGACGCCTTCCAGCTTCTTCTATCTCTTGAGTCACAATTTTATTACTGAATAAGTCATTTATAGGCAGAGAGAGACAGAGAAAGAGAGAGAGAGAGAGAGTTGAAACTAACACCCAGAGGGGGAAGGTCAGATGCAGCCTGTATCCCATGAGAAGGAATCATCTCCCCACTGCATTTTTGACTAGGAAATTCTCAGAGGATCAAAGAGAGACTCTGTCCACACTGCCAACAGTCCCACTGCCTGTCATCCACTCCCCTCCCACCCTTTTTTAGCCTCTCAAGGAAGAATGATTCGCTTAGACTTTCATGTGTACCTTATTTTTAGTTCTGAGGATATTTTGTTTTCGCGTTTGTGTACGGGAATGTGAGCTCAGATCAGCTGCTGTGGCAGTGGGCATGAGTAACTTAGCAAACAAAGCTGCACAGCTTATTAGGATCTCCAAGGCCTCTGTCAGTCCCAAAATTGTATGTTCACATGACCGACTGAGGGACAGTCAACGGGAGAGGGTCTCTCCTATTACTATCGCTCCCATAAAGAGGATCGGAATGTACTGTGTAGCCAGCTTCGTCACCTAAAATCAGAGAATTTTCTTCCTTCCCTTCTTCTTTCCCCTCTTCCTTTCTCTATCATTCAACAATTGCCTGAAGTGCCAGACACGATGCTAAGCCTGTCTAGCCTTTGACCCTGATCTGACAAGACAAAATTATAAAATGAGTTCTTCCTATATCTGTAGAACGCTTTGCAAATGGACAACTCAGTTGTGACAAAGGAGGGTGCCAGCCATGGTTCTTTCCCTAGAAATCTGCCTTTTAATGTCGCATTTGGGATAAGGAGACCAGGGCCCTCCAAACTCTGTGACCAGGAACAAGTCATTCACCTTTTTGACCTTAGATCCCTCCTCTATAAAATGATGATGAAAAATATCTGCTCTTTTTCACATGAAGTGTAGTGATGAGGATGAAAATTAAAATGAGATTATCTATGGAGAAGAGCTTTGCCAACTGTATAAAGGAAAAGAAAAATGTAAGGGAGGGTTACTGTGCTTAGCATGCCTTTCCCCATTAGAACCACTGGTCTTATATACATGAAACTAAGTGTATAAATAGGGCATTAGCTTTATACTGTTTAACAGCCACGGTGGGCACCCTTAATCAATCTGCAGGACAAAGGTGCTCAGAGAGAACTAGGCTATGGCATGGATGTTTCTGGACAGAGAGGCTACCGCCACTGCCGGGATACAGGTCAGAGGGCGTGTGCAGAGGATGGAGGGGGCCGCCATGTTGAAGGCCGTCTTTGGCCTATTCGAGAGCTGTATGGACAGATGGAAGACAACTAAATGTGAGTTGTTTAAGCTTGCTGGTGTCTCCTCCTTGAGCACTTCCCCGTGGATGGCCACTGTTCAAATGGAATGAACAAATTCCCAGAGGTTTTTGGTCACTTTAAATATATTCTCTCACGGCACCCAAATGGTAAGGCAAAGCCATTCTCTGACTTTTGTTAGCTGTATGCCCTATTGTATTTATTTACCTATATATCTACCTACCAATACCATTTCACTGTGGTATGATTGACTTGTACACAGCTGTACATATTTAATGTATACAACTCAATGAGTTTGGCAATAAGTGTACACTCATAAAACCATCAAGGCTATAGACATATCCATCATCTCCTAAAGTTTCCTCCTATTCCCTTCATTATTATGATTATTATATTATGGCAAGAACACTTAATATAAGATCTACTCTCTTAGAATATTTCAAGTATACAATACAGTACTGTGGCTATAGGCACTGTGCTGTAGGTCTCCAGAACCTATTTATCTTGCATAACTGAAACTATATAACCTTTGACCAACACCTCCCCATGTCTCCCCCCCCAGCCCCTGGTAACTCTCTCCTTTATGAGTTTGACTACTTAAGATTCCACATATAAGTGAGATTATACAGTATTTTTCTTTATGTGTCTGGTTTATTTTATTTAGAATAATGTCCTCCAGGTCCATCCATGTTGTTGCAAATGACAGGATTTCCTTGTTTTTAAAGGCTAAATAATATTCCATGGTGTATATAGACCACATTTTCTTTAATCATTCACCTGTTGATGGACATTAGGTTGATTCCATATCTTGGCCATTGTGAATAGTGCTGCAGTGAACTTGATAGTGCAGATATCTCTTTGAGTTACTGATTTCATTTCCTGGTCATATGGTAGCTCTATTTTTAATTTTCTGAGAAACCTCCATCCTACTTTCCGTAACAGCTATACTAATTTACATTCCTACCAAAGTGTATCAGAATCTCCTTTTCTCCATATCCTCACCAACACTTGTTATCTTTTTAATCACCCTGCTTTAAAATCACTGTGATAACTTGGTTAGTTTGTTAGTTCTGTAATGCCTCCCCGACCCTCACCTTCTGGCATGTCACCCACATGCAGGAATGCATGTTGGGGAGGACATGTTAGTGATTCAATAAGGGAATAAATGAGCTTTTCCTGTGATACAGATAGTCATCTTGTTCCCGACCTCCTTACCTTTAGGAAGTACACATGTCCTCTTCAAGGGACAAGAGCTGCCTTATTCATGATGGGAAGCACTTTTCCCACTGCCATCTTGATCCCCATAATCAGACTGCTCATTCATTCACTCATTCATAAATCCAGCACATAGTGATTGAGGTCCTACCATGTGCAAGACAGTGTTCTAAGCACTTGTAATAAAGCAATGAACAAGACAGACAGGGTCTCTGCTTTTATGGAGCTTATAATAAACAAGTCCTTGGAAAGACAGCTTCAGATAGTGATGAGTGCTGTGAACGAAACAGAATGACATGATAGAAAATGACCAGGGAGGGGACTATCTGGGAGGGCCTCTCTGAGGAAGCGGCATTTGATCTGAGACCCGAGATCAAGGAGGAGCCACCCACGGACAGGTCTGTGACAGAACATTGCATGTTAAGAGAACATCAAGAGCAAGGGTGAAAAATGCTTCTCTTTCTTGCTGGGAAGCCAAAGTTTGCTTTGCTGAAGTTTACAACAGCTGGGTATCCAGTTGCCCAAGCCAGTTTTCTTCTCTCTAAACCATGTCACTGGTGGGTGCTCACTGGTTTAAAAGCATACGCTTTCTGTGTCTCTGCTAATTTCCCTCTTTTGCAGCGTTCTCTCCAGCAAAGAAAATAATCCATATTGTAGAAGAAATTTCAAGTCACTGCCTTTGCTCAATCACCCCTATTTCTAGCTAAGCCTCTGAAGCTTTTGCTACCTGTGTCTATAATGCTTCCTTAAGCCAAAATTAGCACACAATTACTCCTCCTAACTACTACTAATAGAGATATTGACCTTTAAATCTTCAGACACAGACCTGCCTAGGGACTTATAATGGGACCGATGTAATGTCCATCAGTGTAGGTGTGAACAGCCCAGCCTCCTGTTTTTCAGGGACATGCTTAATCCAGGACAAGGAACAAGGAAGGGGACAGACCCCCTTTACAAATCAATGATATAGGAGAAAGAGAAGCAGGCTTCAGATAGGAAAATTAACTTGTTAGATGTTAAGAGCTGTAATACCCATGAGCACATTTTATACAAGTTCTCCGAGGTGCCTGAAGGAAATTGCCTGGTGACATGGCCCTCTCTATTCTTTGTCCCCTTAAGTGCCCTTCACCTCTGGAAGTATTGGAAATACACAGGGATCACTTTTTATCACATAAAAAATTTAAAAGTAGTGAATGGAAGAGAATACTGTGTAACTCATATCAAACAAAGTGGGTATTGCTATTCCCCAGGATTTCTGAAACAACTCAACTCCAGAGGCTGCGTCTGCTCTCAAGTAATGCCATAGTTATCCCTGCCTCTTTGTTTAAACACTGTCCCTGAAGTCCATCTAAGGGGCTGACTTTGGTCTCCAAGTTCTATACCAGGTGCACCTCCATTGGAGTATGTTGCTCGTTTCTTCTTCAGGGCTAATCTTCGCATGTATCATTCATTTACTCACTTAGGACATATTTATTCAACATCGGTAACGAGCCTACACTGTGCTAAGTTTGGGGGACATAAGTCTATTTACCATTACCGACAAGCTAAGCACGGTTCCGGCCCACGTGGAGCTTGAAGGTCACTGAGGGACATAGACAAATAGGGGAGAGTGACATGGGGTGACAAGTTTTTTGACAGAGTAAAACAAAAGCTATAGGGAGCACAGAGGAGAGAAATGAGAGATGCTGCTCTTGTGAGAGGTCCAGAAAGACCTCTCTGCCTCTGCTGATCTCATGTTCTAGGTGTTTCCATTACCTTGTCTTCTCTTTCCTGCTTCCGGAGAGTCAAAGGCCATAAACTGTCGCTGCCTGTCTAGTTGACTGTCAGCCACAGCCTTAGGTGTCTTCTTCTTTTTGCCCTTCCTGGCCTGCAAGCCCCTGCTCTGCATCATGTTTGCCGCCAAACCCAGCTTTCCTCCTGGCCCCCCTCTGGCCACTCCCGCAACAAATGGCCAAGAGTTTCCTATTTACAGGAACACAGGGCTACTGTCTCAGTGGGACAAGGAGTTGGAGTCATTTTTCCCAGGAGTTATGATGCCTCAAACACCTTGTGTGACACGTCTAGGTTAAGGGCTTAGGAGAAGAGTTTTGTGGTTGTGGGGAAAATTCTCTCTCTGAAGCTAACAAGCCTGTGTGGGAATAAAATCAGCTCCTGAGGCTTCATTAGACCTGAGCTCTAGCCAGAGCATAGAGGGTGGAACTAATGCTATTAAGCCAACTATTCAAATAAGGAGATCTGCATGGATTTCCAAGCCCCGGACCTGGTGTACCTGCTAGAATTTTAATAATTTAAGCTGTGACCTTGAGCATTTTTATTACACATTGACAGACTATACTAGGTAGGAAAAATTCATTAATAAATTCTATTGGGTACTTTAGGGAGGGGGTGAGATTTTCAAGATGAATAGTGTTTGTTTCTATACTAACTACCACAGCTCTTCTCTTATTTTTTGTGATTCTTGTCCAGCCCTTGCCACAGAAAATGAACTAATGAGACCACACATTTGTTGCATTTTGGGGACCCTCTCTTTTACAGATTCATTACCCTGCCAGCTCACTCCCTGGTCATTCATTGGCTTGAGACTGAAAATTCATTGGGTTTTGGGTGTTATTTCTGCTTCCAAACAGTGACTTTTGAGGCCAACTCCCCCTCCATTTGTGATTTGGGCCTCTCACTGATAAGTGAATGCAGCAGAGCTCACCGAACAGAAATCCCAAAGTCCTCAGTCACCTCAGAGGAGGGCCATGGTGGGGCAGAACTCTGGGTCCAGGTGCCTCTCCCATTGCTGTGGTGGGTGTCCTCAAAGAGTGTCTGGCCTCAAGATCCTCCACAGGTCTTCTCCAGAGTGCAGAATTCCTTATTTCATGTATAACTATTATCGTTTTCTTATTACCCAAATAATGCATGTTCCTTGTAGAACAGTAGAAAATAAATAAAAACCAAAAGTATAAAATTGATCTATAACTCTAGCCTTCTTGGGTTGTAAACATGCTTGTTGATATGTATTTTTCTGGATTCTTCAGTATGCATGCTGCCTTCAGGCTGTGTGTGTGTGTGTGTGTTTTAACATTGGTCTACTGTATGTTTGATGATTTGTTTTTTTCTCTGTTAATTCCTTTTCATGGACTCTTTTTTACATTATTACATGTTCTTCTATGTCATTTTAATGGATGTGCCATAATCCATTATATAATTAAACCTCTCTAGGTGGGATGTTCAGAGATTCTAATTTTTCACAATTCTGTAATAAACATTTCTCACAGTAAATATTTCTGTAAGGAGTCTCTAAATGTTTATCACTGGGAACATTCCTCTGGGTCAAGCCCAACTTGGGTAACCTATGACAAGAGACAGATTCATAGAATCCTAGATTTTCTTCAAGAGGAAACTTAGTGATCTCTATTGGCTGAAATATGAGTTGGTAATAATAATAATAATAATAATAATAATGGTAATCATGATAATAATACCTAATTCAACTTTTCCTTCCTCTCTTGTCTACCCGAGTCATTCTATTAACACGTACAGTCCAGGGATGGGTACTCACTACAGTTATAGAGCATGATTACATCAATGTATGAATAGGATAATACATTATTTTATTTTAGCCCCAGAATAACCTATGGAATAGAAATGATAGTTTTATTATCATGTTTTTTTTCGGATGAGAAGGCCAAGCCTCTGAAGGGAAAGAGACTCCCCTAATTTATGCTGCTGATATCTGGTGGAGACTTGGTCTCTGGATTCCAGTATGTGGATGTATCTGCGTGGGGGCAGGTAGGAGTCTTTTTTCAGCCTTCTGCTGACGGTTCAGTGTTTCATGTTGAGTCCAAGTCATTTGTCTTGCATCGGTTCTCACTCCTTTGTTCCAATCCTCTTGAGTCTAGATAAAACAAATTTATTCTTTTGTTCACCAGCTAGTCCTTTCTGAATGTCTTTGAGGACATTCAGAGGATATGTAAGTTTTGAACAGGGGGAGGAGGGAAAATGAACAGAGGCCATGGGATCCAGAGCAGGGGAAATGGCCCCCGTGGGGTTGCGCAGCGGGGCTGGGCGTGAGGTGAGGTCCTGCCCAGCGGGAGGAAGGAAACGGCAGTGAGAGTGAAGGGCCTCCCCAATACACCTGGGCCCTGCCGCTTGCCACTGGTTGGCACCACACGTGTTTCCGAGACTCTGGGCCGGACACAGACTGCGGTGATGAACGTACTTTCAGTTCATTGCATCGTGTTCTCATCATGACAGCGTCAAGAAAGCAAACACATAAAGATACGTCACTATAGAGAGAAGTCAATTTAGATGTATTTGTTTTTCCCCCCTTCATTTTAAATGTTTTACTTGATGTCCCTTCATTTGAAGTTGCTTCTCTCATGTTGCAGAGATAACATTTGCCTCAAGATCTCAGCCAGAACGTGGTCCCAGAAGCAGCATTCTAACAGGATGCTGAGCATTCGCTCCTGCGAATTGGAGGAGGCAATTGTTTGCAGAAGGGCAGAGAACAGCCCAGGCTGGGGGAATTGCCCAGCCTTCAGCCTTGGGAGGGAAGAGTAGGGAGGGCGCCCTCTTGTGGAACTCGGCTCGCTGCCTAGTCTGCCTGGTAACAGGCTATCTTTTGTAGCTCTTTATACCAAAGGATATATATATTTTCTCCCCATGAGTTTGTATTTGAAGGTATTCTTAGAAGATTCTCAGTACAAATCCAGACTGCTTCTAAAATCCACCAAGAACTGGTAATCTCAAGTCAGTGTGCAATTAAAAAGGTTGCTTTTTTTTTTTTTTTGAGGGAACCAGATTATCTGTGAAATTCTCTCCCACACCGGCATGTTGGGTAATTATTTTCATATTTTGGTGCAAAGCCTTTCAAAATATGGTTTTGTAATTAGATTTTTAAAAAACCCCTACCTCTCCCACCTAGGTAGGATTTAAGCAAAGCTCAGGCAGTTTGGAGCTATTTTTAGTCCTGATTAATTATTCGGCCAAGATAATTCCAAGTTCAGCAGCTTATTTGGAGGAGACGTGACAGCTGGGCTCTCGAGTCAGCCTCAGGTCAAAGCCGACATCTTTATAACAAAACAGTGCTCTCCCCACCTTTTGGGCAGAGTGCAGGGGGTGGCATTTTCTGTGACACTGGTGTCAGTTTTGCCAGCCTGGAGCCAGTGAGTGGGGGAGAAACTGCTGATTCAGGGGCCTTCAGACATGGCAGATCTCGCTGCAGTGAAAATAGGTCACTAATGACACATGGCCATAAGCCAAAACACGGCGGCCGGGAGCTCTGAATGGTCTGCTGGTGGCAAGATCCATTTTACTAGAACTCCGGAAAGAAAGCAATCTGCTCTAATTTGTTTAAAACAACCGTGGGTTTGCAGAACTCACATGCCAAGATTGTGATCTTGCTCCCCTGCCTTTATTTTTCTAAGCGTTCAAGTTTATTGTTTCAGTTTATCCCTTTTCCATTCCCATGCACTAAAATAACTTTGGAGCTCTTGCTTCTTTTTTGAACAGCCAAGCTGATAGGATTCTTTTTATTCCCCCAAGTGGCAGGGAGCAGAATGGAGCCAACAATGCTTTTACGTTCTCTGATTCCATATATGTGCTGTCTCTGAAATGGTCCAGCCAGTCCAGTCTGTACCACGCTGGTCTTCAGGAAGCCATTTCTGTGACTCTAGGGAGAGGTGTCTGGTGTTGCCATTATGTGATAAAATGGTATTTTGCTTCATTTTGAGGAGTGTTGCTCTGGACTGGTGTTTCCTGTTAATCTCAGTAGTTCCCTAAAAGGGGAAGGGAAGTTGCAGAGAGGAAGGCTGGGAATGGCTAACTGCCCTCCATATGGGCCTGGTGTGATTCAGAGAAGACCTTAGAGATTTTCAAACCAAAACAAGCATCAGCATTCCTTGAAGAGCCTCTTGAAGCCCAGATTGCTGGGCCCCACCTTCTTAGTTCTGATTCAGTAGATTTGTAAGAAGAGCCCAAGAATGTGCATCCTGACAAATTCCTAGGTGACACTGCCACTGCCGGACCAGGGACCTGCCCAAGCCAGAAGTACTACTCGGCTAAGGCAGGTCAACAGCGGCCTCAGCACTGCCCCACATATGCCATTTCCATGTCCTAGAGCTTCCTGCACTAGATTGCAAGCAGTTATGGGGAGAGACCGTGTCTCATTTGTCTTCGAATTTCCCGACTCCAGCGTAGTGCCTCACACACACAGTGTTAAATGGTTAACACTGAATTAACCAATGACTGAAGCCCATCAGCTGATCTTCTTAGAACCCAAGTGGGTGATAGGAGATGTTTTTCTTAAGGTCTGCGGTCACCTTAAATGAGATATTGGTTGCATTGAATATAAATGATGAAATCACTGAAATTAATATTTTAAAACACAATGGAGTAAGGAGAAATGAGGCAATATGCTCTCCTCAGGGATGCCCAGACTGAACAAGAAGAGCCAGGTTTTAGGAAGAGGTGGGGCAGAGGAAAGGTGAGCCTGTCAAGGCAAACGAGGCATTTTAGACATCGTTCCTCATAAAAGACAGAAACTTCTTGCAAGTAGAGTATTAATAAGGTGATCTGGCACCTTCCCTCCAGAGGGTCCCATATGCTGAACCTCACAGGGCCAGGTAAGAAATGGTTCTTGCCCCAGGGGAGAGTTTTCAGCATGAAAACTTTTGTGACTTAGGGACTGTCCCACATGTTGGCAATAAGTGTGTAGCCTCCGGAGATCAGCTTCTGGGACTGCAATCTGCAGTCTCTCTGCCCCCTTCCTTTATTTAGAGGGGGAGAATGGAGTTTGAGTCTGGTTCAGCTGACCCCCCTCCCATCCCTTGTGACCTTGTCCCAGCCGTCCCAGCCATGCCCTCCCCCTCCCCCTTCCCTACCTTGTATTTTGTGCTCTGTCAACACTGTCTTGCTGGGAGTTTTCTGGCATGCTTCTTCTGGTTTCTGTGTTTTTTCTCATGCTAGCCTTCTGTTTGGAATGCCTTCTTTTACTGTCCAACCAGCTTGAGCCTGAATAATTTAGTCTTACCACTTATGACTTCCCTTAGCAGCTAGCTCTTACAGGAAGTCTCTTTGGATGCCTCTTCTCTGGGTTCTCGTAGTACCCTGTGAATACCTCCATCACACATCCGTTTATTCATTCAACAGTTATCTATGGAGCTCCCATGATGTGCTAGGCACAGTGCTAGTCATTGCAGATACAAAGATGGATATGATGTGGCTCTTGTTCTTAAGTAGCTCATTCCTTAGTGAGAAGATAAGACAAGCAAACAAGTAACTGCAATACAAAGTGAAAAGTCCTAAGATGGGACTTTTGTGGCTGAGACTATGTTTTATTCACTAGCGTAGCCCCAACTTATAGCAGAGTACCTGGCAGACAGTAGATGTAAGCATTGGGTGCTATGGAAGTACCTAGAAAGGCTACCTAACCCTGGCTTGAAGTGTCAAAGAGGGTTTTCTAGATGAAATAACATCTTATTCGAGATCTAAAGGGTTGAGTAGGATTTAGCCAGACAAAGAGAGGAGAGAAGAGCACACCAGTGAGCAGGACAGCATTTGCAAGTGTCACTATTCATTTATGCAATTGGCTATAGACCACAGATTTTGGAGGCTGAGACTATGTTTTATTCACTAGTGTAGCCCCAACTCATAGCATGGTATCAGGCACACAGTAGATGTTCGAGGAAATGTTTCTTGAAAGAGTGAATGAATGAATCCACCTTTGCTGAGACGGCTGGCAAGGGTACCAACTAATAACCTCAGAAGGTGATGACTCTTAGGAAGTGAATGTTTGTTGGCTCAAAGGCTCTCTATGCTAGTCCTTGTACCCTCCTTCCTGTGTGCTTCTCAGTTGGTTAGCAGACATTGAAATTGCATGGGCTCTGTGTGCAGGTTCATTTCATGTCCTGAGAACAATTGTTGATATGGTTTCCACGTAGCAGCAAAATGCTCCAACCCAATGCTTTGAAAACAAATCTGCAATTTCTGAAAAGAGGAATAATGCAAACGAGGTTAGAATTGGTTGAGCATTTTAACACTGCTTGAAATCTAAATAAATCGAACTGTGTTTTTAGAAATAGGCTTCTTTTTTTAAATGATTGGACAAATACCGATTTTGTTGTTGTTGTTGTCATTATCAGTTGCCTCTCAAAGTGTGTTAGGGAAGCAGGTCCACAGGCCCACACGCCTACCCAGTTGTTGTCAGTGAGCTCTGAATTTCTGAATCACCTGGGGAAAATGGGAAATGATTAACTCAAAGCAGAAAGGTGATTTACATTTTCTGAATGAAAGCTAGTGATTGAAGTGCTAACCCCTCAGAGATCTGCAGAGGAGTTTGTGAAAGGCGTCCGGAGCATCCCTGTGTTCTCAGGAATTGCCTTAGTAAGAGGAACCCTGCCTCAAAGCGCGAGGGAGGCAGAGCAGGCCAGAAGCAATGAGTGGGAGAATCTGAGTGACTTGGCTGGAGAATCCCTATGCTACTCCTCTGTGCCACAGTTGCGTGGGCAGACACCTGGCTGCAAAGAGCTGCTCAACAAAGGATCACGGCTAACCATGGCGTGCAACGGTGCTTCAAAACTGTGAGTGCACATTAGAATCATCTGCAGGGTTTAAAAGAATACAAACCCTAGGCCTTCACCCCAAGAGTTTCTGAGTTCATTGATGTTCCCAGGTGAATCTATTAAACAGCCAGGCTTGAGACTAACCGGTCACAGTGGATTAGAAGGGCCTCACGCCAGTCAAGGAGTGGCGCCTTGATTGCGTGCGAGCTGTCACCTACCATGATCTCTCTTCCATGACAAGGGCAGAGAGAAGGGGGAGCAAGAAAAGGAGTAACTGAGTGTTTAGTTTTAAAAACCCCAGGCGCAGAGGCTTTAGGAAATGCAGTTACATGCGCATTGATTGATGATGAAAAGGAAAATATAGAATCTGAAGAGTTAGCTAAATTTTTTAAATTATGGGACAATGAGTTACTGGTAACTTCCAGGAGGTCTTGAGACATATTTAGCAAGAAACTCACGGATCAGGTGAAAGGACCTATAAAGTAAAATTTGACGGGGCAGGCGGGGAGGGGAGCTGTGGAATAGATACAAGGAACACACTGCTGGAACATTCACCTGCAAAACGGAAGCTCTTCAGTGACTCCCAGGAGAGGCAAGGAAGAGGCCCAGGGGCAATGCTCACAGCTATGGATGGTAACATATGTTTTAAGACTTCAGTTTAGAGAACTGAATATAATTTTTAAATTTATTATTTTAAGTACCACCCACACTGTTAGGGTGGGATTGTAAATGGAACACCCCACCAGAGTTCTGCCCTCTAGTTACAGATTTCCAGAGGGTGTAAAGCGAATCTGACATTCACATACTTGCATTCCATTCCAAGCCTTATAATGGGTTGTCAGAACCACACCGCAGTACTCTGGGGGTTAAGTGTCTTTGTAGAGAATGTTCCAGTACTCATTTTAATAATACACTACTAAGCAGTTCTAATTGTGCCAATCTCAATGCAAAATTCAAATTCACTTGGAGAACACTCTGGTCTAGTCCAGCCTCAGAGGTCCTGAGTTTGCTTCCTTGACCACCTCCTATTCTGAGCTTCCTTTAGTCCCTCCTGGCTGGAACAGTTACGTTTACCAGAGCCACAGCAGAGTGAGCACCACTGGCTTCATCTTGGAAAGCCCCAAGCTTTCTGGCATTAAGGATACCATCTTCCTCTGGACCCTGAGGGGTCACACGTGACTCTCACTCCTTCAAGAGATGCAGCATCCTTATAACCCAAACTGCTACCTGCTACTTCCCTGTTATATCTAGCTTGGCATTGGTGGGCCCAGGGGGAGACAGTTTTGTTGATCACCCTGAACCTCATATATACACCTCCTGGAATTTGTGTCTCACTGTCTAGTAGCACTAGAGCCAGTAGCACTAATCGGTAGACAGGATATTGGATCTCACATAATTCAAGCTTCTGCCAGCAGAATTGAGCCACGTTTCTGACATCTTCCCAATATAGCACAGCTCTGAGCCCTCAGTACAGGATTCAGTGTGTGTAAACTGAAGGACTGGGGCATCATCCACTGACACTAGTGTAAGAACCTGCCTGAAAAAAGTCACAGAAATCACTAAGGCCCTGAGAACCTGCTCCCAGTCCTTCCCTTTCCAGTTTTCAAAGGCTTCCGAAGGGCCTTGGCTTCTCTTTTGTCCGTGGAATGCCTTCTCCTGCCCCTTTTCTTATTATCTCTGGCCTGATATGCTTGGATCAAGTCAGAGAAGGGATTTGCCTTAATGGCGTGGTTATCCTCAAATCTCCTTTGGTGTCCACTAAGCTTATAGGTCCTAGATTCTAAGATTTGTGGGAAACAGCTAATGGATGCTAGAAGAGATCCATTCAGGATCTGCCTTTACCCCATTACGATGCTATAAATCTAGCAGAACCTGTGCAGTATTTGAAAATGAATTGCCTCTGCTGGGGATCAAAGTTCCTATGCCTCTGAGGTCTTGTAAAATATAATTTGATTCTCCAAAGAAATTAGTGTTCTAGGTGTTTTACACCGATGATCATCTTTTCCATCAACCGCTGGATAGTATGTGGAGCCCCCAGATCCCTTGGGGCCATTGTCTAAAACTGACAGCATCCACTGGACAGTTAAACTGTCTCCTTTTGTCCCTATTTGCATCTGAATCTGATACTTACCACTCCTTAAAAAGCACTGAAAAGCATTGTCTCTGGTAAGCAGTGTTGGGCATGCGGAACCTAGGATTTGGGTTTGGGTTTCTTTTGGTATCTATTTAGAAAACAATTGTCCACCCAAATCTATATTTATCTGAATTTTTACTCTTCGCAATGCATATTTGATGGGGGATGGTGAGGTCTCCTGAGGTCTCTATTCTCCTCTCTCTCCTACAGCCCACTCCCAGCTTTCCCCTGACTCTCTCATGCGGGAAGACTGGGAAGCTTCCCCACTCAGGCCACAGAATCTGAAGACAGGATGAGGGCACAGGTGCTGGCTCTGGAGTGTCATTGAAGATTCCCTAACCAGTTCCACTGAGCTCCGTGTTTCTCCTTTCGTGGCCACTTCTGTCTTGGTCTTTCCAGATCCTGGGGGTTAGCTGAAATGTTTCTCTAGCATGAGCCTATTCCTGAAAGGCTAGAGATGGTGCAAATCCTTGGCCAAGTTATTGTTTCCTAACCTTTTCCAAGTGGCTCCTACCCCAGGAATGCCCAATTTCAGCCACCAATTTGTACCTATTCCTTTTTGTTCCACAGCAGTGTAATGTTACGGGATGGTTTTCTTTCCCTCTCTTTAGGTGTCACCCCTCCCTGTGTCCCCAGCCTTCCCAGGGTCAGCAGGCATAATTCTTAAGGCTTAACTGGCACCATGGGCAGGGTGTGTCCTGAGCCTATGGGTCTGGTGCTGGGTGAATCTGCCTCTACGCTGATCGTTAGCACACTCGCGGGGCCTTGCACATACTGAATTTCCTTTTCTTCTTTTCCTGTTTAGTTTTATTGATTGAAAGAAGTAAGGGGGCCATTCCTGCTATGACAGCTGGAGTTCCTGCTGCAGCTTCCTCCTCAGAAATTTCTTAAGATCTGCCTTCTATATTTTTTTCCTTTCCACTGTCTTTTTTGTTAACTGCATTCTATAACAAAGTTTCCAGACTCAATTTACAAGCAGGGGTCATTGTCCTTCTCTCAATGTCTGGTTAGGGAAATTGGACCCGCACTGGGCTGTGGCTGTTGGCGCCGGGGAAGGCTGGCTGGAGTCTGCACTGTTCTTGCCTGACTGGAGGCAGTGTTTGCCTTGAGGCCATCAAAGACCCCAGACACCTCAGAAAGCCTGAGGCTTTCTCCCAGCCTTCCTCCCTCATGCACACCTGGCCTCTGGCCATCCTTCCTTCTGGCAGCATCTCAGAGGTGCATTCTAGCGGTGATCAGAAGCCGCCCTCCCGCCCCTCCCTGCCTCCTCCCTCCCCACCTCCACCACCAAGGCCGGAGCAGTGCTTCCTGGAATAGTTTCAGCTCTTGCTAATAAATAACTTTAGCAAATGAGTGGCCTGTGGCTCCAATCGCTGGGTTTAATGCATGGACCTAGTTTTAAAAAATTTTTACGTATAGAAAAGTTGATATGTACATGTACACCTTGATGAATTTTCAAAAGCTGAATGTTCTGGTGTAACCAGCACCCAGGTCAAGAATCGGAATATTAGCAGCATCACACAGCTCCTTTAATGTTCTTTTCTATTACCCTAGACTTCTAGCAGCATGGATTAATTTTGTTTGTTTATAGATCTTACATTGACGGAAGCAAGTAGTTTACACTCTTTCGTGTCTGAGTTTTGCACAACATTATGTTTGTGCAATTCATCCATATCATTGCGGGGGTTGCAGAGCATACATTTCATGTACTGTGTAGTGTATGTGTGAACATAACACATTTTATCCATTTTACTATTTTGCTCCATATTTTGGCCATTACAAACACTGCTGCTCTGACCGTCATGTCACCCATCTTTCAGGTGGACATAGGTGTTTCTGTTGGGTGTACACAGAAGAGAAAGTGCTGGGTCAAAGGGTTTGCATGTGTTCAGTTTTGGTAGATACAACCAGTTTTTTTCAAAGTGTGTGACAGTTTCAGTTCCACTCCATCCTTGTCCACACTTGGTATTTTTGTCTGCGTTTTTATTACAGCCATCCTGGTTAGTGTGTGGTGGTATCTCACTGTGATTTTAACTGGCATTTCATTTTGAGTGGCTCTATGGCAGCCAGGAATGAAACTAGTTATCGCAGACTTATGTCTGTTCTCATGTTCAATAGATGCAGGCTTCCCTCTGCCCCACTGCCCCCACTTCAGAAACATCTTATTTGTAGAGGCTAGCGTGAAAATCCAGAGCCCTTCCACAAAGTATTGTGCAAGTGACATTGTCTGCCTGGTACAGACATGGGTGTATGTGAGTGTGCCCTGCCATAGGATGGCGTCCTGTCTGGTTCCCACCTTGAGCCCTGAGCTGCTGGGATAGGTTCTGGCCACCTGTGACCTTGAACTGGAATAACTGGGTAAATAATTCTCTTGTTTTTATTAATCTTTCTTAAATATATGTATAGCTCACATTTATTTCAATGTTCAATCTTAGAACAATTTTGGTCTTTATTTAGAAGTTTGGTGATGTTTCTGGGACCAGAAATATGCTATAGGAACTTAACTCTTGTTTATATCAACTGGCCTGTAATAAAATTGGTTTCATTATGTATCATTTCACTTAAAGTTGCAGTTTCTAAGAACCTATCCACAACATTAAGTGAGGACTTACTATAACTGGACCAGTGGGCAAAGATGTATGTACAAGGGAGCTCATTACAACATTACTTATATTGGTAAAAATATCCATTAATATAAGCAAGTCAATGCACATTTATGCATTGTACTGTGCACCTCTTAAAAAAGTGGTATTGGGCTGGATGCAGTGGCTCATGTCTGTAATCCCAGCACTTTGGGGACCGAGGCAGGAGGATCACTTGAGGTCAGGAGTTCAAGACCAGCCTGGGAAATACAACAAGACATGAAAAATAAAAAATAAAAAAAATTAGCTGGGCACGGTGGCAGGCATATGTAGTCCTGGCTATGTGGGAGGCTGAGGCAGGAGGATCGCTTGAGCCTGGGAGTTTGAGGTTGCAGTGAGCTATGATCTTGCCACTGCTCCAACATGAATGACAGAGGCAAGACCCTGTCTCTAAAAAATAATAATAATAAAAAAGATATTGATCTATTGTATTCCCATTGGAAAGATATCTAATATGTATGTTTAAAAAATCAGATTACTGAATAATTTTTATATGCTTTAGTAAAATATAAAATAAAATAAAATTAACAAGACTGAGAGCATATATACTGAAATGTTAATGGTGGTTACTTTTCTCCAGTGGTGGATTTGGGTTGAGTTTTACTTTTTTCTTTATGACTTTTTGCATTGCCTAATTTTTGCAAACATCGATTACTTGTTACTTTGCAACTCAAAATGGCTATGACTATTCTGAAACATGAAATTTTTATTACTCAGAGACATAGATTAGAAAAATCAGAGAATTTCATTCTTCAACAAAGATGAAGTTTTTTATTATGCTAGTAAACTTAGCCTCAGCCTCATAAGCTAAACTCAGAGTGAGGGCGAGTAGGATTCATGAGGAAGAAGAAAAAGAAGCTTAAAAAAATCTGGAGTCTACAGAAATCATAGATATCTCTACAAGGGATATAGAGAAAAGTGGGAATTAACCTTCGCGTGGTTTAACTGCTGTGTTGAATCATTGGCTCGTCAGAGGAGAAACCTGAACGGTTAACGGTTCTTCTTGTATCAGACAGAGAAACAAGTGCATGTCAAATAGTGTTTGGCAAATGGACCTGCAGAGCCACCCTCCAGCGGGTTCTGAAGGGAATCTCAACTCCTCGTTCCTGAATTTGTGGAGCAGGATCTGGGCCAACTCCTTCCCTCTTTTGACTAACCCCAAACGAACTCCTTATGCAAAGACTGGAGCAGTTCCAGCACACCCAGTGCTCGCCGTTGTCAGCCAGCTGTTGGCAGCTCACACTGACTAATTTTCTTTTCTCTTAAATGATGCAGAAATATGTTGCTTTACATATGCAGAAAAAAATGAATCAAAGGACTTAATTTGAAAAATACCCTAAACCTCCTAAAATCAGCCTTAAATCAGTTTCTTTGCCCATTCGTTCTGTTGCACTCACTGTAGTGAAGTGGGAAAGGGTCACCCGGAGAAATGCCCTCTTTATTTACGATATGTACAGGGAATTCCCCAGCAAATTCCCCTGCAAAAAAGAGAACTTGGATACTAATAGGGAACCTATCTCTCTTGCCATTCTCTTGCCACCGGCAAAGCTCTCCGAGAGCTTCCTGCACCCCGGGGTTCCTGAGGGGCCAGTTGCCGTGCGGTGCAGCCAGCGGGACCTCCACGCCCTGACAGTGAGGTGGAGACCCGGGGCTGCCCATCTTCGGTCAGTTCCTTAAGGAGTCATCTTTGATTCTTACACTTTCATTTAAGTGACCAAGGAGACTCTTTCTTGTACAAATCTGATTCGATTAGCATGTTAGACAACTTAGGATCTGGGTCTTAAATCACCTAGTTAGGCAGATTTTGATTTTACTTAGGGAAGGATCTCAGCTTCTCAAAGCTTTTAAATTCCAATTGAAAATGAAGCTTTCCATATTTATTTAAAGCAGAATCCATCCCCAAAATAGACACATTTTAGGAACTAGAATATTTGAGGACATGTATTATGCTCGTTCTCTATCATCCGGTCTTCTTGAGAGGTAGTGTACCTAGTGGTTAAGGTCAGATGCACTGGAGTGTTTTCTCATCCATGAAATAATACCTACCGCCCTGGGTTGTTGGAAAGATTAAACGAAATAATGCTTTGGAAGAACACAGTGCTGGCCTGGCACAGACCAACTAATGGAGGCCAGCAATACACACAGTCCTCATGCCTGGCCCCCAGACAACGTGGCAGGCATCTTCACAGAATCCTTAGGTATTTAGAAAGCCTGGCATCATTAACAGGTTTTTTTGTTGTTTCAAAATACACTGTCTTTCTCAGAAACACCACTATTTGCCGGGTTGGAAGGTCCATTCTCCAAGCCCCAACCCGCCAGCTCCACCTTCCCACTGCTGTGGGGTCTTCCCCTTTACTAACACCTCCCTCTGGGTCCAGGACTCAGCCTGTCCTTCCAGGGCTGGAAGCGGGGCTTCATAAGTGTCATGGGCCACGGACAGAAAGGCCGCCTTCAAAGAGCAGTTCAGCAAATCCTCAAATCATAGGAGGATCACCTGGGGTGACGTGTGGGACCGTGTCATGGGAGGGCCCTGCCCAGCCATGTGGAGAAAAGCAGGGGAGGGGGCAGAGTTGTGTGGCTTGACAGGAGCCAGCCGGACCTACAGCAGGCCTCCTGGTCCTCCTGGCCCCCCAGAGATCTTTGACAAAAACCCTGTGATTGGCCTTTCCTTTTGAGCCTGGGTAGAAACAAACTTTCAGAAAAATAACCTTTCCTTTCTCTCAGCCTTCCAGTCATAACAACTCTAATTCTTCTTCAGACAAAGTGGGTATTTCTGCCCACTAGGGCAGAGGTCAGGAAGTGCTGGAAAGAAAGAAAACACAATGATTAATATTTCCAGATCTTATCTTCCACCCTTGCAACAGAAGGTTCTGACTTCTGTGCGGCTGTTGGGGATGCAAACAAAAAGAGATCATTGGGAGTGTGGTGCTGCCTTGAGAATTTCTCTGGGTGGAGAATATTATATTAGGAAGCCAAAGGGTTTCTGTGGAGGAGGCTCCTGGAGAGGGGAGCAGGGGTGAGGGGGGACGGGGAGGGGTCGCTAGAGCACTCTTTCTCCATGTGCTCAGTGTCCCCAGAACAAGTTCACACTCAGACGTTTTGCCTTTTTCTCTTCCCTGAAGCCCTCCCCAAGTCCTGGAAGCACCAGAAAATCACCATGGCTGAGACAGGGTCTGTTGGAAGCAAGGCTGAGTTTGTCAGCTGATGCCACGTGGCCACCTCCTAGGCTGCGGGATGCACGAGCTCAGCACTGGTTAAGAACTGCTAGACATTAAGACTGGGCCTGGCTCCAGGTTTTTTTTTTCTTCTCTGATTCATGGATTAAAGTGGAATTTTCCAGCAAGGCTTGATCAGGGAGGAATTCTTCTCCTGGGTCTACAAGTTCTTTTTATGCAGCAGGGAAAAGCCACCCTGTGGCCAGATGTGGGCAGTCTCTGCCCGTTCCCTCAACCGTCAGACCCACATTAAGCAGAGGAATAAGCATGTTCTGCCAAAAGGACCCCAATGACAGCGCGGTTTTCACTTATTCACCCCGAAGAGTCACAGGCTTGTTGACAAAGCGTATAGGGATTTGGGTTCTTTGTGTTTATTAAGTAATGTGTTACTATAAAAGGAATTTTGTAGTATCATCTCCCTGAGCAAGTCACTTAACCTCTTTATGCCTGAGTTTTCACATCTAAGAAATGAAGGGGTTGTACCATTTTCTGTATCCTTTCTAGCATTAACAGTATTATTTTTAGAAATAAAAATTAATAACTTTAAAAATAATAATAATTAAAAAATTTTAATAGAGAAAATGTTTCCATTTTGTAAAAGGAAGCTCCAGCTGACCAAAATTTTAGCTGTTGGAGTGTTTGTTTCTTGTTTGTTTTCTAGGTGATGGTGAGCATATGTGTTAAAGTTTAGACCTACTTGAGTTGCTTTTTGAGTGCATGGTAATGTTGCCATTTAAAGGTAAATTTGAGGGCATTTAATCCCTAAAATGCTGTTACTGGGATGAAACACTAAGTGAGACTTGAAGGTTGGGCCCCAGTATGATGACTGGTGTGAACGTGGGATAGTGACTCTTCATCACTTAGGGACAGAGTAGTAGCCCTTGAAATAGAACCGTGGTGGCAGCAACACAATACATGAGATTTATGAGGACCTTCGAGTGACCAAGACTTTCCAGACCGTGGGGAGTGAGCGGGCACCCGCCCGGGGTGGCAGGCTTCACTTTCATTTCCCAACCTCTCCTTAAGGGTTATTTCTGTAGACAGGCAATCGCTGTGGTTGGAGAAGGAATGGGAGAGAGCGGGGGAGGGATGACTTGCTGTCCTTTGAAGTGAATACTTAAAAAAATACATAGTTCTTGAAAAGGAGGTTATTATTTATTTTGCTTGGCTTTTTCTTCCTATTCAGCAAAACTTGCCAGGAGAATCTACTCCCAAGTTTCTTCAAGTCACTCAGAGTCAAAGGACGGACAAGAGATAAAAACGCAGATCTCATTTTACAGAGGTTTACTGGCCTCCTCCGTTAGCTGTCCCACCAGTGAGCCTTGCTGGGTCTGATTGAGCATAGCAGGAAGAGGGCAGCCTGTATCGGGAAGGTGCCGGCACACATCTCACAACGGTAGACCTTGGGAGCAATATCATCTCTGTGCATCAGTCTGGTGGCGTTGACGGGGCCCTATTGTTCCCATTAACATCCCTGAGACTTCTGGGTGCCAGGGAGTCTGCAGTCCGTTCCCTTCCTTCTGCACGTGCATACGAATGTTTCTTGCCTTGTCCTAGAGTACCCCACAGAATAGCAACTCAATGCCCAGCCTCACCCTAGACTTACCCTTATTTCAGACCAAAGAAAGAGAATTTTTGTATCCCATCCTGGACTTTTAGCTAGAATTTAGCTTCATTGCAAAACTCTACTCATGCTTTCTTAATACCCTACTCAGGGCCTTTACTCTAATGGGCCTATGGAAATCATTTTATATAATCCTCATATTTTTTTGTCTTTACTGCTGAATCTAGGGCTTGTCCCATTGTCTGGCTCTGATAATTTTTCTACTAATTGAAGAAAGCCAAGTCTTCTGGAAATTTAAGACCATACCATGGCAATTCTTTAAAAGCTTTTGATGGAAGAACATGGTAGGATGTTGAAGACATCCCAATCATCATCATCAAAAACAACAAATAACTCCTGATTGTACAATGCGAATTATATTTTGCTTGTGGGGAGTTTACAGTGAAATATTCAACTATTAATACACATAAACACAGCCTAAACTAAATCAATCAGTACTCTGATGCCACACAGAAGGATTAAATGCTC
>CAUYRT010060772.1:0-30601 GCA_963574885.1 Lepilemur ruficaudatus
GTCAATTAATTTCTTTCTACTTTTAGCAGAGACAGGGTCTTGCTCTTGCTCAGGCTGGCCTCGAACTCCTGACCTTGAGCAATCCACCCGCCTCGGCCTCCCAGAGTGCTAGGATTACAGGCGTGAGCCACCGCGCCCGGCAATCTAGTGATTTTTATATGTATCATTAGACTGTAAATTCCCTGCAGGTAGGACCCATACAATTTATCGTTGTCACAATACCTACTCAACCTGTAAATGTTATAGTTTCTCAGAGCTCAGCACAAGGCCACCATCTTTTTTTTTTTCTCTAAGCTCTTTCTGTTGGTGTTATCATTCCCTCTGGCATTAAATACCACCTATGTGCTGATGATAATCCTTCATCTCTAAATTTGTATATCTACCTGCCTACACTGACATAAGTCACAGGTATCCTAAAATTTTACTGGTTTCCTGCTGCACCAAACCTAGGTTTTTCTTCGTCCTCGCTCTCTCTCAATAAATGGTACTAATACCAGCCCAGCTTTTCTCTTTATTTCCCATACACCACCTCTATTCACTCCCTCACCAAACCCAACTGATTCTGCCTCCAAACTCTGTCTTACTCATCAGCTTCTCTCCATTTCCACTGATACCACACTAAACCAAGCCGTTGCCCATCCACCGCACTCTTGTACCAATCTCTTAAACAGTTTCCCCAGCTTCCATTCTCACATCTTTCAACTACATCCTTCTCAGAGCAGCTAGAGTGATATTCTAAACATAAATCAGATTATGATGCCTTTCTAGTGCATTTAGAAAAAAACCCAAATCTTTACCATGACCTCCAATATCCTACCTAATTTGACCCTTGACTATGCCATTTCATTCCATTTTCCTCCTTGCTCATTATATATTCTGGCCCCCATTTTTAATTTTTATTAAATAAGCTCTGTTCTGCCTCATTGCTTTTGCCCTTACTATGCTCTCTTCCTAGGACACTGCCACACCTATCATTCTTCTCATACTTCAGGTTTCAGCTTTACATTCACTTCCTCAGGGGTGCTGTACATATCATCGACCATCTGCTAAGCAGATGTTGTGCTGCCTCGTTCTTCTTTTTCTCTATTGTATGTGTCACACATTACAATTAAGATTCAGTGGTTACAATTCATGTGCCACAGGAGCCAGGTATAGAAAACATATGGGTGAAATGGGCCTGGTATAAAACTGTATGACGTGTGGCTGGGACTGGGGATGACACTCTAGGTCTAGAATTGGCAGTAGCTATTCAGTTCCAGCCCATTTGGGAGTGGGGCCCTAATGTTGGAAGTATCCCTGCATTTTCAAGACAAATAGGCATTTTGAATGTTTGTGTGAACATTACATGTTTTTTAATGTTGTAAAACAATTAGTATTTTAAGACACTGCGTAAGCCAAACAAAACATGTCTGCTGAACATATCTGTCCCTGAGGGTCTAGTTTGTGACCTCTGATTCATTTATACGTTTGTTTGTCTGTTGCCTGTCTTACCTATCAGATTGTAAGTTCCATGTGGGTCAGAGAACATGTATTTCCACCGTAACGTTGTATCTCCACTGCCTAACAAGTGTTTGACACATTAGTACGGACTCAGTAAATATTTATTGCATGAATGGGTAAATATATTTAAATTGTATGCACATATTGTTTAATCATGCTTTCTGACTGAATAAATTAAAAAATGAAATTTAATATTGAATTATTAGAAAAGAATAATGCAGTAGAGGCAGGTAACATTTAGTTTCTTGATTCATTATGGATGGTTCCAATCAAATATGAAAATATATTAACATGATAATGCTTGCAAATATATCCTCAACATAAGCTATACTGTTCCTTTTTAATCAAAACAATGGAGTTAGTAAAATTACAATGATATATGTAACCGAGAAAATTATTCCTATTGGTTGTATGTGTTTTACATTCCTATAAATGTCTCAAAAAGTTGACATTGCCACAGGCATACTGATCCATATCTGAAACCAAAGGGGAGAGTTCTGTTTGTTATTATTACACAGAGTCTAACTAAAAGTAATGGGATTGGTTTTGATGACTTAGTTATTAAAGTCTGCCTCATTGCTTCATAGGCACATTATATAACAGCAGGCAACAGTGGTTATTGTGAGAACCTTAAATGGAACTTTTTCAAAATGAACTAAACTATTATTAACCTGATGATAAACTCCTGCTTTTTACAAAGGATGTTACAATAAACTAATATTTATAGGACAATTGCTAGTTTTTTTAAAAGTGAGCTCGATTATAAACTGACTTTGTCGAAAGCACAAGGGGGTCAGTCCAATTGCTCTTCACACAAAAATCCAATTATTGAGACAATGAGGATTGCCAAGGAAGAAATGAGTTTTTTGCATTTTGGGTTTTTTTCCTTTTTTTAAAAATTTTTTTTCGAGACAAGGTCTCACTCTGTCTCCAGGGCTAGAGTGTAGTGGCGTCATCATAGCTCACTGCAACCTCTAACTGCTGGGCACAAATCCTTTCTGCCCAGCCAGAAATAATAAGACAGATGTCTTGTCAGTAGAAGCTGCCTCAAATCCGTCTCCCAGACTAAGGCATATCATGGGTTTTTAAAGGACAGGCAGTATGCTTTGGGGCAGGTCATGGTGTATCTCACAAATGTTTGGGGGACAGGTTGTGTGGGGGGGTGAATTTTAGCAAGATGAAGTCTGCCCTGGAGCCTTCAGAATCTCAACTGTTTTGTAGAAAATCCATTCTTTCAGGCTGGATGTATAGCTCGTACCTATAATCTCAGCACTTTGGGATTCCAAGGCGGGAGGATCACTTGAGGTCATAAGTTTGAGCCCATCCTTACTAGGAAACAACTCAAAGCGTCAAGTAGTTAAGGTAGAAGATTATAAAAAAACATATAGAGGTTCATGGAGCAGGTTACAAACTTCTTGATTAGTTCAAGATGGCATGAAATTAATTCTTAACAATTAAAGGGGAATACTTTTTTTCTAAACACATCTGCATTTTTATTCTACTACTGTTTAATAAAAACCTTTACATTTCATTAAATACATCCTGATAGTTACAGATGTTTTAATTAAACATTGAAAATATAAATATTCTCTCTTTTATTTGAAATAGAAATTTTACCAGGTTAAAGATGTGTGTGTGTGTCTGTTTGTGTATGTGTGCGTGCATATGTGTGTGTTAGATTGGGTCTTGACGGAAAAAAGTCTCAAGTATGAGAGAATCTGATTTTAAAACTAATATCTTAAAATCGATGCTCTGTGAGGAATATATATTTCTTACTTTTGTTTGGAATATGTTAAAGAAAAGTTTTATTGTCAGTATTTCAAGCAATGGAAGCTGAATTTTGTTGCCATGTAGCAAAATTTTTATTAAATACATTATTTGATTCAGTTCTAATCCAAGACAAGTCTTTCCTTTTATACTTTCAGGATGGTGTGAAAAAGTGAGATATATAGGTCTAATTATTACAACTAGTAAACATATATGTTTTATGTAATATATTCATTGCCAAGTCCCTACATATATTATTAAAATGTATAGTTATTAAGTTATATATTATAAATATTAAGTACTTATAATATCCCATATAATTTGTTGTGTTTTTGTTTTCCTCTAATGTGGAAGTTGGTGCTGAGTGATTTACTCACAATACAAAAATTTGAATCTCCCAGTTTCTGGATTCATTGTGTTTGTTCCCTCCACTCTTGAGGGATTGATTATCTTTACAGTATGTGGTTATAAGTATGCTGTAATTGTATTTTGAGAATTGAAATACCAGTCTTAAATCCTTTTTGAAATTAGACAAGATTAAGATAAATAATTAAAATGTTACATCAGGAGCAGCCACACAGTTACCATTTCCCTTTCTAAGAGATGCATATCTCTACCCTAATTTAAAATATCAAGTCAATGCAGAGCTATTGGTTTTTATGCTCCTGTTATGGTGATTATTGAATAAGTTAGAATCAGGTTTAAATAAGGAGCTGGTTATTAGAAAAGAGTAAATAGCCAAAAGAGTAATTTTATCTCAGGAGAGGACATTTTGATTAGAATTAGGTTGATTCTCTATTTGGTACATGAGGATTTTTAAGTAGATACTTAAAATCTCTGTGCTTCTAACTCTTGCACCAGTGGAACCACCAAGTAGGGTGTTATAGTTAATTATAATGAATGTGGAAACAATTTGAGATACTATTAAATGCTATACAAATGTAAAACATTATTCTAGTGGGAGTATGAGCTAACTAGTATTTACTGAAAGAGAAAAGAAATAATTGATTTGACATCTCTGAATTCATTCTCCTGGGGTTTCAGTCAGTCAGGAATGTAGTTGGTGAAGAAATAATGTTTTAGGAATTGTGCCCTGGGTAGGGAAGGAAGAGACAGATAACTAAAAATAGGATCCTTACCTACAATTTCTCAGTATTAGTTTTATAAGATGATTCTTGGCTAATAAGAAACTATTTTTTTCACAAATTAAAAAATGATTGAACAGAAGGCAGATTATGTGTCAAAATTAATTCATTTCACAGTTTCTAATATAATCATTTGCTATTAATAGAACAGATTTTTGCAGGTGATATAATCAGTACTAGAAGAGCAAAAAGTTACGAACATACATATCTAAGAGTGCAAACATAAACAGGCCATTATAATTATTATTGTTATTATTGTTGAAATTGATGTTTGTCATATATATCAAGAAAATAAGTAAATAAAAATAATGAATTTTTATTTTTAAACAGTTTTCACCTGGAAATGAATACCACAAATAATGCATATTTGTAATTAATCCCTTCACATTGTAGGGGAGGAAAAAATTCTTTTCCTTCTACTAATTTTAGGTATGATGGCTGGGGCCCTGTAAACTAAACTAACGGAAGACAAATTAATGAGAGAAAAGCATATACATTTTTAATTAAGTTTTATATGACAAAGTAGCCTTCATGAGGAAATGAAAACCAAAGAGGAGTTAAGCCTGAGCATGTTTATACTAGATTTGATGAAGAGTGGAGTGTCATGGAAAAATGTGATAGGACAAAAGAGGTATGAGCTATGAATACTAAACGGGGGGGGGGGAGGGTGTTGCCTAGTAAGGCCTGCTTGTTCAGATTCCTCTTGGCATCCCTCTGTCTTAGGAGATGGGATGCTCCTTTCTTCCCAAAGTAGGGAGGGCACACCTGTCACATGAGGGTCTTATGCCCTGCTCCATGGGAGAAGGGACGGTCAGAGAGTTCTTTCTGTGTGTGTCACTTCTCAAAGTCCTTCAGCTTAAAATACACAATATGCCAAGGTGCCATATTTTGGGGTAGTGTGTTCTCAGCCCCAACAACATCATTCTGTTAGATAGTTTGTAATGTTGGAGTGTAATCTTTTCATGAGTAAATGGCCTATACACACACACACACACACATACACATATACATGCATATTTTCAAATTTAAAATCTGATTTACTTAATATAAATTTCTATAAATGTATATATAAAATACATGTAATATATGCAAATATAAAATACATGCAACATATGCATACATGTAACATTAGAAAAATCAGAAAAAATTTTGAAAATTGGTAATCTAATCATTAAATCATAATGTTGCACATGCTGATAAGATTCTTCCGTATTTTATCATAAAGCATTTCCCTTTAAAAAAATTTGTTATTGGATCAGTTTTAATATTATTAAAGAAAAAAAGTAAGCTGTTAAATTTTCCTTGGTATGCTTAATTTTATATCTGTATCACATTAGTTATAATTAGCATGCCCAGTGCTTTTTGACCAGAATATGTACTTTTATGTTGATGAAACCTATATTACATCATTATTGTTTGATATAGTGAACATTCTTTTTCTGGTACAATAGATACAGCGACCTAGAAAAATGATGTTAACTCATTTAGTACACAGATGTCCTGCTACTACTTGAAGAGTATATTTATCCATGGAAATATGTAAAAGAAATATACAAATCTACTTATTTTATGCTGTATGTTGGAATGCATTCTCCTATCCTAATGTAAATAAATAGACTTCCTTGTTTTACAGGAACTAGTTCTTTAGGACAATGTCTACCTTGTTTAACCCTAAATCTTTAAGAAGGATCAGAATGCCTGGTATATGACTGACTGACTGAATGAATGAATGAATGGTTACACTGCTTCTACGGAGATTTGGGAAAATAAATTTTAGCTTCAAAAGTATGTAATGTTGCATACATCAACCTGGGAGTAGTTTTTGAACTGGAGAAATTGAGATCATTTTTAGATTTTAGAGCTAAAACAATTTAAGTGTTCAAGTATCAAGTTAGGATATTTTGTATGCTTTTAAGAACTTCCTGAGAAAATTACAGTTATGGGTACAAAATACATTACCACTTAACAGAATTTTCTCATAATGTTAGAAACAATATGCACTAAATCATGATGTGTTTCAATATACCTTACTGAATCATTGCCTGGACAAGATTATTTTCTAATGTCTTAGATCACACCATTTAAAAAAATGAATAGTTTTATTCTGTTGTACTAACTTGTGATCAATATTTATTCTGCTTAAAGATATGTACAGTATCCATATTATCTTTCAAAGTCCTAAGGTCAAACTAAATTTTTTATAGATTTGCATGTTAAATCAAGTGACAGAAAAAATAAATAAAGGTTAAGGAGGATTTACTTACCTGAGACTCAGCAAGAATTATAAACTTCCTCTTCAGTCTGCTGAGAAAATTACATAGTATAACATGGAAAAATGTTTATATGTTTAATTTCCAGCTTCATTCACAGTTTTCTCTAATCCAAAGAATTAATAGAAAAAAATAAACTCTTTTGGATTAAGAAGAATTCATATCCTTTTCAATTTATAATTAAAAAATCTGACATTTCCTAACATTTAAAAATGCCATCAAGTGCATGCATGCTTAGAAGCAAAACAACACAAATTCAATATTCATGACTTTGGTTTTCTGGGGGTTTCTTATAAGGAAAAACACTTCATTTAATTTTATGTAAAATAATTCCACAATTAATGACATTGCACATTGATTTATATATGAAGAAAATATAATCACATCAAGTATATTTTAGACTTTAAAAATCATATGGTAATTAGCTTACAAAGATGTCTAATGCTGTTATGATAACTAGCTCTGACTTCCTCTATGAATTGTGAATGATTACTTACATTTTGCTACTATTAATTCTGAGTGTTTTCTTCAGGTTAACCTTGATAAAATTCAGATAGTTTTAGAAAATTATTTTGAAACCTTTCAGATACCCGGTATTATAGGCAGCTATGAAGTTTTTTGCTGTTTATTTTGTTAAATGCTTTATTTTTATTAGAAACCACATACCTTAGAATACAAGGACAATACAAGTGGTCTGTGCATAGTGATGGACAGACTATTTCAGAGGGGGAACATAATACACACTCTGCAGGTGGATGATACTTTCTTTATAATAAAACTGATTGCTCTGCCAATGTGTTTCAAGAAAAAAGCAAAAAAAAAAGAGGAAATCCATATTTTGTCAGAGGAAGGGACATTTCTAGATATTACAAAGAAATAAATATTTGGAAATAAAAATAATATACCTGAGTGAGTTTTCATTGCATTAAAAAATGCTAGTCTGCTTGCATTTTAGTTCCCCATTTCACTATGAGCTAATAAAACAGCAGCTTTAATGGATTTTACAGTGGAATTGTGTTATTGGTCCCTGAGTCCAGAGTTTATTATCCTATCTTCTGTCCTTCTCTTCAGTGGCTCTTAAATAAAAGGGAAATTAACATCATTCACTTTCTCATCACATCCAATTTGTGACAATGATAGCATAATTAAGTGCATTATTTCTAAGCAATGAATATCCTATCCAAGAATGAATAATTTCTTCAAGTATATTAACAGTGCTCTTGACTATATGGGCTTTGATTTTGTGCAGTAAAAAGTCCTGTGTGAAAAGGTTGAATTTTTATTTTTCATTGGCAAAGAAGGCACTACACCTCATTAATATTCTGTTTTATTATTCCAGTAAGAGTGACAGAATATGTACCTCAAGTGCTGGTGCAAGAGCAGGGTTTACGTTTCAATATAAATATCATTTTGAACACTGCCCAAGGAAATTATCATATGTCTTCTTGGAGAGAATAGTATACTAGTAAAACACAAGCTGTACATTACCCCATAGCTTACACTTTAGTCTTATGGTTATTAAGTATATAGGGTGTATGTGGGGGTGTGTGTATAGTGGAATACATGAAGTCAATTAGAGGATCTGCTTTTTGTGTATAATAATTGGAATGAAAATTATAATCTCAGTGAAGAAAATTTGCGCTGTCAATCTTTGGTAATGAGAAAGTAATAACAGAGCCGAGAGCACACGTACTGTAATTTGAAGATGACATATGCAAAAAATGTCATTAGCTCTAAACAAAAATATTTGGAAGCAGTGATAGGTTGCTCACTTGTAATTATTCAGTCAATAATTGGTTTTCATTTGCAAATTACAAGCGCATGGCAAGGAAGTCTTCTTATATGTTCAAATTAAGACACTGGAATGCTAATTAGTCCCACATTAGCTGTTAAGCACTATTCATTAGCAAAGCAAAGAAATAAAAGTCAAACATCTTGTTGTGGATATTGTAGGTGACATCTGAGCACAGATTTGAGAGACATGAGGGAGTAAACCCTGTGGTTATTTGGGGGGAAGCCTATTCCAAGTAGAAGGAACAGAAATACAAAGGCACTAGATGTATGCTTCATGTAGACAGTAGGAAGGCCAATATCTCTGGATTCCATGGAGCAAAGGGAAGAGGAGTAGGAGACAAGGTCAAAGATACAACAGGGAAGCAGATCTTGTAGAGCTGGAGTCAGCAAACTATGTCTGTTTTGGGACACCCCAAGAGCTAAGAATGGTTTTTACATTTATTAAATGGTTGAAAAAAATCACCCCCAAAATAATATTAATATTATTTCACATGTGAAAATCATCTTAAATTCAAATTTCAGTTCCATAAATAAAGGTTTATTGGAACACAGTCATGTTCATTCTTTTTCATACTGTCTATGGCTGCTTTCATCTCACAAGGGTAGAATTGAACAGTTGCAACAGACATGGGGGGCATTTCCCCAAAGCCTGAGATATTTACTATATATCTCGTTACAGAAACTGTTTGCCTACTGACCTCTGTTGTAGAGCCTTGCAGGCCATTTTAAAGACTAACTTTTAATCAGAGTAGGTTGGGAAATGATGTTTTTGAGCAGAGGAATGATATCAGCTTATTTCCTTTTTAAACAAGATTCACTTTTTCTGCTACCTACTATGTTGATAATTGGGGGGAGGGGGTGTTGTGAGTGGCTTTCTATTTTAATTTTCCCTAAAAATGTTTATCTTCACAACAAGAAGCATAATAGGTCTTCCTTTTTCCTCTACTGGTCATTTTCTCTTACACTATAAGCAAATAAATACATAGACATCTGTGTATATACACATACCTGCATACCAATAGTACACATAGCACTAAGTATGGTTATAAAATACACTTAATTGATTTTTGTTAAACTATATAGAATGATGGAAGCATATTCTTTTTTTGTTTGTTTTTTTAAAAAGTCACCTTGGGGAGTTTGCGATTCAAGTCAAAGAATGTGTACAGTAGCAAAGGTTAACTTTAAGCAACTTTAATGGTTGCAAAGTACCGTGTTGTCCTTAGTTCCAGCAAGTAATGAAGCATACAAGCTTCTTTTAAGATGCCATTAAAGTATTAATAAGAAAACGTTTCCTTATATGCTTTGGTATATGAAGTCCTTTTTTGGTAATGGATTTATTGAGATCTAAATCACACACCATATAATTCACCCATTTAAAGTGTACAATTCAATGCCTTTAGTATTTCACAGAGTTATGCAACCATCACAACAATTAATTTTAGAATATATCCTTCACTCACAAAAGAAACACTATAGCTGTTAAAAGTCACCCCCTAATTCTTCCATTCCACTCCTACACCCTCAGCTCACAGCAACTACTAAATACTTTCTGTCTTTATGGATTAGCCTATTCTGGACATTTCTTATAAATGGAATCATACAATATGTGGTCTTTTGTTACTGGCTTCTTTCATTTAACATAATATTTTATGGCAGGTTATAAAAACTGGCATGCCCTCACTTTTACTCTAGCATCAGAATCTATTTTCATTTCTATAAATTGTTGTAGCATTAAAACTGTAAAATTTAAAAATTAAAATACTTTAAATTAAAATTCAATTCAAAATAAATTCAAAATGTAAAAAGTAAAGGATATTTCCCCTCAAGTATGGAATATGTGCATTGGAAATATAGTATTAGATGAAGGATATAATATATTCTCTGAATATTATAACAGCCTTGAGTATCAGAGCACATTGCAATGATTAGTTCTTGTCCCAGTCTTGGCTTAAAGCAGTGTCCAATGTATCACAACCTTGAAATTAAATGAGCATTCTATGTAATTATGATATGTAATGGACAATCATTTGTAGTATTATACTCAGATCTGAATATTTAGTTTCATATTATTCTACTTAATTTGTTTCTTCAGTCATGTGCATAAAGTATGGAACAACATTTATATACAAAAATAACTATCTCAAGATTTTAATTTCCTAATACTTTCAGGAGAGTGTTCAAAAAGAAATCTCAGAGTGAGGCCTATCATCAACATTAGTTTTTACCAACAACTTACCTAGGCTTCTTACATATGCATAACACATTTGAATTTTATTGGACAGAGGAGAATGTTCAATCTGGATGCAAATGTTTTGGCTAATTTTTAATGGCAATAGCAGGGCGAATGTCCTTGAAAATGCATTTGCATAGAGATTATTTTCACCTCTCCTCTTTTGATTGGTAATGTAGAGATAGCAAATAAACATTTTGATTTTCATGAAAATTCAGCTTTTTTTTTCTTTTGCAAATATCAGGTATTAAGATTATCTACAGATACAATTCAAGACTTTTTGAAAAAAAGTCAATTTTACTTTATAAAAAAAGTTTTAATCAAAATGACGGTAGCTGCAGGCACATGGACATTACTCAAATAAAACCTGTGTTTTTCTTTATGAACTATTTATCCATGAGACAACAATAAGAAATTTTTATCAGGAAGATAGTTAATCCATGCATGGTTGCTGTGACGGTCATTTCACAAATGTTTTGATAATTTTTTAGTAGTTAATAATTAAAGACAATGTACAAACAAGTATTTCTGTGGCATGATTCGGCAAGGAATGTGCCATATATACACTTTCATTACTAAAATGCAATTGTAGTGTCTAGGATTTATCAGTAAAGAGGAAACAATTTGTCTATATTCTGCCCAGTTATTCATATTTTTTAACCTAAAACATTTATAGAATCACTTTTAAGAAAGGATTAAAATTACCTACTGTCCACGCCTTTATACTCCTTTCACATTTTTTTGACCTCAGATAGAACGTGCGGAAGGAGGTAAGAATCAGAATGAATGGATACTGTAAAGAAAATAACTTTTAAAGTACAGACATACATATACAATGTTTTCGAAATTTCTTAATGTGTTTCAAAAGTTGAATTTTGAAGTGTGTACACATATATGTGTACATGGAAAAAACTATATGTGTTTGTGTGCATGTATATGTGTTTATATATACATATTTATACATATGTATACATATTATACATATTTATAATACATACGAATTTATTACATAGGATGAGGTCTTTATGAGTTTAATAATTATTCCAAAAGCTATTTTATCAGTATCTGTGTTTAGTTTGACATCTAAGTAGACTTTTAATTCAATCTCTGTTCAAAAATGTATTAAAGTATTTACCAGACTGTGTTATAGCAGTAGAATATGGTTATCTTTAGGAGAGACTATTTGTATAAGACTTTACTAGCTGGAGATTTTCTTTAGGAAAGACACACTAAGAAAGATGGCTTTCAAAGCTGTTGTGTAATTTACTCAAGAATAATAAATGAACAGTACAGGAGGTCCCTGAATTACAGAAGAGTTACGTTCCTGAAAATGTCTTTAGGTCAAATTTGTAGGTAGCTCAGATCCCTAATGAATAGTTCATATATGATAATAATAATATTAATAATAACAATACTATAATGGCTCATATGTAGTAATAATAATACAGTGTAATACTATAATAATACCCCTGTGCTGTAATAATAGCTTACAGAAACTATTGTGCTCTTCATTTTAATTCAAACAAACAGAACATAAAAATAAACTAGTATAAAAAAGTTTAAGTAGGAGATAGGAGAAATTTCAAAAACGAATATTAAAGGTTAACACTCACCTAGTGTTGATTCAATGCTAAGATAATAGGAATGTTACACATATTTTGATCTTCTGACCAAATCAATGATAACCTTTCTATTTCAGTAATTAACCCACTATGCTGCTTAGCAATAATTGATGTTTTCACTGGAGCACTGCCCTTCACATGTTCCATTATTCTCACTTTACCCTTTATAATTGTACCAATAGTCCAACTGAAGCCTAATGCTTTCCCAATGAATGATGACATCTGGCCTGTCTCTGAGTGCTTATTTCTACTTTCCTTTCCATTGTAATCACCTTTCTGTTCGCTGCAGGTTCACCTGGACTTGCAGCAGAATTTTGCTTTGGAGGCATGGTCATAATGGCAGACACAGACTCACAAAATCAAATAAAAGATAAGAGAAAAGTGATGCTGTGCTTAAGCCATGGTATAAACAATGAGACTAGCCATTGACATAAAAATGCTGCGCCAACAACTGCTTACACCATGCAGATTTTTTATAAGCACAGAAGAAACGAGTTCTCTAATTATTAATATTAATTTAATTATTTAATTGTAAATTATCCTGATGGGGAGTCTTAGGGGTCTGTTTGTAAGTCCGGAACGCTGTAGATCAGGTTGTCTATAACCAGGAGACTGCCTGTATGTAAGAATAAAATTATGGTTGTGCTCTTACATCACTTTTTTCTAATCTTTAAGTGAAGGCCTTTTACTACTTTTTTTCTTGTATTAAAAACAGCCACCCATGAAAATCACAAATCTTGAAAAATGAAACATTTAAATATAGATTTACAAAATAAATGATCTTTTCAACAAATTATTTTTCCTGTGAATTTCTCCCTATCAACCCATCTATGAGCAAAGTTTATAAAGATAACCAGGTCTGGTCTGTAAAGACCTGTTGCCTCCAAAATGTTTATGTAGTGTTAGGTTATGCATGTAGCTTGTGATTCATCTGCTTACTTAGCATTCAATCTAACAGGCGAGGATTTACATGAAATAAAGACATGTTAGTAAAATATGTATTATGTTGTTATGGCTACAGAGAAAAAGTTGATGAGTACATAAATAAAGCTGTAAGAATTGTTTACATAGATAATATACATTTTTGTACATTAATTTTACATGGGGATGAGACATCATCATTCTGTTTCATTTTTGTCAGTATATAATGCCACCCTCTGTAAGATTATAGTTGTTGTTATTCAAAGGGGAAACTGGTGGAGAATAGAAAACTATACTGACTTGATTTAACTTAGTTCATTTTTCTTAACATTCTTATCACGAAGTTAATTTAATTAATAGAAGTTTGATATGAATGGCACACAGGATTTTATTGGTATTGGTAACTTTGAATGTTACATAGTTTTTCTTTTAAATTCTATATCCCAGTTTTCATTGTTTATGCCGTTTACTAAAGTGTTAACATTGCAAATTAGTATGTCAGATTACTAGGGGACCACACCTTGACTGAGTCCTGCATCAGCAAGTGGAAAGTGGAACATGATAAATTACTAACTTTATTTTAAAAACATAAAAACAAAAAAACCAAACAAGTGAATACTGTTAAGGGATATCACATATCAATTTAAGCCAGGCAAAGACAGCGTTTTAATTTTAAAAAGGGAAGCTATAGACCACATTAAAGATGAAGCTTTCCCTTCCCCATTTTAAATTCCATATTGTTAGTAAGATGCTTAACTCAGCAAAAAGACCATTTAAACCTAATGGTTTTCAAATGCCATTTTTTTCCTCACCACAGTTATGTTACTATTTTTATATTGATAGTATAGCCATGTGTTTTAGGTAAATAAATTAACAATGCTTACTTTGTAATAATTTCAAATGCTGTCCTTTTACAATACATCTATTATGTGTATAGTAGTCATGGCTGCTCAGTTACACAGCAGAAATAGGCATTCTAGGAGAATGCCACAGAAGTAATTCCCAACTACAACCTATATTTAAGAATATGTTTCTGTTTGCTTGTAATTTGGATATTCCGTTTGTCCTAACACCATATGCAAGTTTTAGGATGGGACTAGTCACTCCATAAAGTTCTGCATCATTGTTAAATATTGCTCTGTGTTTGTTATTATTTGGGTAAATCTTATCAGACAAGGCAGATATAATTTATAAAATTATAAGCTAAATACAAGTTGTATGAGTATAGTCAAATAAATTTTAGAGATTATCTCAAATTCGCCAGATAATTGTGAAAATCCCTGTCCTAATATCACCACGTAGATTAGGTGCTTCAGATAATCAAGTGCTAAATTCTTTGTAGGTCAAATACAGAGATAGAGATTGAATGGGTCTATTCTAATGACTCAAATAACCAAAGCACAAATTGGTAACCTAAGTATTTCACAGTTTCAGCACTTAACTGAAGCACTTGGGCTAAGTTACTTATGAATTAGATATACACGTGCACAAATACACCCTTTCAAAATATTTTATCCAATTTACAGATACAGATAGCTTCTTGTATTTTTTTCTGCAGTGAATTACTGGATCATCTACCATCCTTATTTACTGTGCCTTAATTTCTTAATTTTGACAGCCTTATATAGGATAGATTCAATCTTTATTGTGAAATTTTATTCTAAATTGTATATATAAATAATATGTGTATGTTTGCATACAAATATATACACATATACACACACATATATATACATATCTGCATATAAACACATACATATATATAAAATGTTATCCAACATATTATTTTCCCCATCCTACTTTTTCTAATTCTTCAGTTTTCCTTTCTCTTTCTTCCTCTCTCACAGGTCCCAAATCTTTGAAAAAATATGATATACTAGTGTTATAAATTATTTAAATATTATATATTATACATTAACTTTATGGCTTAAAGATCATTACTGATTATTTTGTAAGATGTATAAGAATTATATTACTATATGTTTGTCTCTGCTTTTTTCCACATGAGAAGGCTCATTTGTATAATTTTAAAACACTCATCCACATATGCCTTACAATATATGAGCATTTTTAAATTATTATTATGAAAATGGAAGAAAATTTACTCAGCACCACTATAGAATTTTTTTTAAATTTCAGAATATTATGGGGGCACAAATATTTTGGTTATGTATAATGCCTTTGCCTCACCCAAGCCAGGGCTGCAAGCTTGCCCTTTCCCCATACAGTGTGCACCACGTCCATTAGTTGTGAGTTTATCCACCCCCACCACCCCCCTCCGACCTGACCAGCACCCAGTGAATATTACTGCCATGTGAGCACCTTAGTGTTGATCCGTTAGTACCAATTTGTGTTGAGTAGATGTGGTGCTTGTTTTTCCATTATTGTAATACCTCACTTCAAAGGATGGGCTCAAGCTCTATCCAGGATAATATAAGAGGTGCTAGTTCACCACTGTTTTTTGTAGTTGAGTAGTATTCCATGGTATACATATACCACATTTTATTAATCCACTCATGTATTGATGGGCACTTGGGTTGTTTACACATCTTTGCAATTGTGAATTGTGCTCCCGTAAACAGTTGAGTGTAGATGTCTTTATTATAAAATGTCTTTTTTTCCTTTGGGTAGATGCCTAGTAGTGGGATTTCTGGATCTAATGGTATTTCTATTTTTAGCTCTTTGAGATATCTCCAAATTACTTTCCACAGGGGTTGTACTAATTTGTAGTCCTACCAGCAGTGTACGAGCGTTCCTATCTCTCTACATCCATGCCAGCATTTGTTGTTTAGGGACTTTTTGGTAAAGGCCATTCTAACTGGAATTAGGTGATATCTCATCTTTTTTTTTTTTTGATTTGCATTTCCCTAATGATTAGAGATGTTGAGCACTTTTTTATATGTTTGCTGTCCATTTTTCTATCTTCTTTTGAAAAGTTTTGGTTCATGTCCTTTGCCCACTATTTGATGGGGTTGTTTGATGTTTTTCTTGCTGATTTTCCTGAGTTCTATATAGAGTCTAGTTATCAGCCCTGTATTGGATGTGTAGCATGTGAATATTTTGTCTCATTGTGTATGTTGTCTGTTTGTTCTCATGATAGTTTCCTTGGCTGTGCAGAAGCTTTTTAATTTGATCATGTCCCGTTTATTTATTTTTGTTACTGCTGTAATTGCTTTTGGGGTCTTCTTCATAAATTCTTTGCCTAGGCTGATGTCTATAAGAGTTTTCCCAACATTTTCTTCTAGAATTCTTAATATTTCACACCTTAGGTTTAAGTCTGTTATTGATCCTGAGTTGATTTTTGTGAGAGGTGAGAGGTGGGGATCCAGTTTCAATCATCTGCATGTGGTTATCCAGTTTTCCCAGCACCATTTATTGAATAGGGATTCTTTTCCCCAATGTATATTTTTGTCACTTTATTCAAGATTAGATCACAATATGAGGATGGTTTTATATCTGGGCTCTCAGTCCTGTTCCCCAGGTCTATATCTCTGTTCTTGTGCCAGTACCATACTAACATGCTGCTTTGGTTACTATAGGCTTTTAGGAAAGCTCAAAGTCTGATAGACTGATGCCTCCCAATTTGTTCTTTTTGATTAAGATTGCTTTGACTATATGAGGTCTTTTCTGGTTCCATATGAAGGAAAGAATTATTTTTTCTAGATCTGTAAGGAATGATAAAATATTTAAATCAAGAAACTGATTGCTACCTGAAGTCACACTGATCTCAAGGTGCAAACTACACACTGACAATGAAAACAGGTGATTTCCATGAATATTCCTATTAAGTTTGTAAATTTCTGTCCTGGCCTCATCACTTTAACAGTGATTCCAGTGGATTCACACAGCAAGCTCCATAGAGAACATTTCAATTGACAACATTTTTTCTTTCCTATAGTAGGAAAGGAAAAATAATTTCCTAGAATTTTCATTCTCTTCCAAAAGCCAAGAGAATTTGAATCTACTAAAGAAAAAGTGCTGTTTAGAACACAATTTTGAGAATCACTTAGGTATAATAACACAGAATTCATATTTTAGCATTCTGCTTTTGAAATCCAGATAAAAATGATAATACTGCTTATGTAAATTACTGCACTTAGTGTGCTAATATCGTTTGTAAGAATGTATACTTTTCTTGCACAGAAAATAGCAAGTAAAGCTTAGAAATTAAAAGGGACTGCTATACTAAGACCTACACTTTAATAATCAATGTTGTGTGTATATACAGTGGTTTTATTTATATATGCATTTATAAATACTTGCAGTAATCTATATGTAGGTGGAGTTTTCAGATGTTTATGTCAACAAAGAATATAAAGAAGTTTTTTCAGGTCACATTTTATTTTGTACAACCATATTGCTGATCATAATTATTCATGCAAAAACCAAATCAAGTTAATATTTAAATTTCCTTGTGCCATAAGGAAGGTTGGTCTTCCAGACTTTTCACAATATGGAAACAATTACCTAGAAGAGACAAGTGAAATAAAACATCTTCAATCAAGTTTGAAGATACTACTTGACTGTGCTGTGAGTTTGTCTGTAGGAGTTACAAATGTTTTCCACAGGCAGTTTAAATATCATAATATGATCACTGAGCCCAATTTTAAAAGCAAAATATTAACAAAATCATACAATGTCAGAGTTCAAATGATCCTTGGTGGTCATCATGTCTAATATCCATTTGATACATAAATCCTTGCTATGATATCCTGCTCATGGTCACACCAATTATGGGTACTTTCATGTGTGCCAGTAAACAAAGAATTCAATGAGTATCATTCTCAGTGGAAAAAAATCTTCCCTCTTCTAATCCCTAGCCACAGAAAGATTAGTTCAACTAGAACAAACTTTAGATTTTATTTTCATCTCCTTTTAAAGTCCAGAACACTAAGGTCCACAAAAAGTGTGGGTTACTTTAACCAGTTAGGGATAGAATTACAGAGTAAATCACAATGCTCAAATAAGTCCAATTAATCAAAGGGAAGGAAAGAAAAACAAAGAAAAAATTATAAGACATTCACTTTACAGGGCTTATCTCAAGAATTATTGTAGCTCTATTAGTTGTACACAAAAATAAATATGTGATCTTTTAAAATACCATGAAAAATTTATAATTATCCTTGGCTGCTACTCTGTTTTAGTTATTTGGCAGTTTTGCACTTTGACATTTTCAGACCGTATCACCCAACACTTAACTTCCAGATTTCCTCTCCTTCTATACTACAGTCCTGAATGACCAGCCATCCTGATGTCATTAGTACTAGGCTGTCACAGGATTACTTAATTTAGCTCTGAATTTTTCCATATTCTTCATGAAATCAATGGAAAGGGATGAAGATATAATATTCACATGTATTAGAAATATAAACATTGTTAATTTCCTATGTATGACTTTGTCCAATTGATTTAAATGTCTGGCCTTTGAACTGGATTACAAAATTGCTTGTTGCATGTACAAAATCCAAATGACATGGTGACATTTGATTATATATAAATGTCTCTGAGGAGCTACCAGTGCTACCATCCGATTCAATATTTATTCTTTTAAGTAATATTGATACATCTATTTCGATTACTTTATCTATTAAAACATTGCACAATCACCATAGTGTCAGTTTAGGCTATAAGCTTGGCTTTCAACTGAACATAACCTGTAGACAGTGAGATGATTGTGCAAAGCAAATAAGCTGCTTGTATTTAACTCAAATACATATACAATGGCTCTAATTATATATTCATTAAATGTAAACAAAGAGAATGAGAAAAATGTGAGGACAGCTTTAGAACACATTAAAGAGAGTTGGAACTTTCAGAGAAGTGCTGCTATAGTCACACGGTGAATATTTATCAGCCAAAATATACACAGCTGATATTTGGATTTTTTATTATTTATTTTGCTTTTTATGGTCTGTTAGCAGAAAACTGTAAGACAGAATTTAGGCTTCATGGAAATCACCTGACAGTTCGTGTTAAAGTAACATTTTCCAGAGACTTAAAAAAATACTTACAAAAGCTCTTGTAGCAAATAAGAGGCCTTTGCTTTATAAATGGTGCATGTAGAAAATAGCTAAATTATTTTATTAAAACAAGATATTATTGTGGCCAGGCGGCAGATTGAAACTGCTTTTCAATATTGTCCGTTGTAACGGTAGCAAAACTTAGTCCCAATCAGTGCCTGACACATGCAGGCACTCAAAATTTATAAACACATAGATGAATAAACTGATTTGATTCAATTAAAATACTCTTAAAAAATACACTAATTTCCTTTAAAAATTAGAGACATGAAAGTCAAATTTAATTTTGTAAAGCTCCAGAATTTCCCCACCCCATCGGACTTTTAAGTATACTTCATGGTTACTTAATAATGTTTTTCAGCAGTTTTATAGTCTCTAGAAGGATGTTTCAGTTCCACATGCTTAGAAACCATTTTTCAAATAAAAGTGTCAAGTTGTTCCAAAGTTTGTTTTGTTTTTAATGTATAATATATCCATTTGAAGAATGCAAAGGCATTAAATTGTTGCACTGCGTCTGGTCTACTGCCTTGCAAATGCGCTTTGCACATAAGAGACAACCCCTGGATATATATATTTTTTAATCAAAATCATAAAGCCTAGTAAACATTCTATAGAACTGCCATAAGTAATATTTTTTCATGAACATCACATTTATAATGTGTTTTTGGCATACTCCTCTTTTCTTTCTGCCTATGACAAAGAATAGGCCAATAAAAGCTGAACTATTATTTTGAAATTTAATTTTGACAACTGAGAATTCTTAAAGACATTCCAGTCAAGTACAACAATCTTTTCTTTCACCCTGGGAGTCTATTAAACTGGAAAGCTGTGCTGCTGCATACAACTGCTTGTTTTGGGGGCATGGGGGTGAGGGGCAGCCTACAGCCCTTCTATATGTGCAGCTTGAACAATAGCTAAAAGTCAAAATGCCTCCCAAGAAAGAAAATATGGAATATTATCTTTTTCTCCCACTAATTAATGTCTTTATTTTCTACAAATACATCATTTTTTTTTTTTCTGCAAACAACAGTAAGCATTTTGGAATGGACTTTTAGGGTATCTATGAGCTACTCAACATTGGAGAATTCCCCTGGTAATTCGTTGCTTGATGCTTAAACCCACTCTTAAAATTGTAAAAGACCTATTTACTGTATCTATAAATGCCACATAGAATTTGTGGTTTGGATAATTTGGAGGTTAATATATAACTTTAGTAATAAATATTTGGAGAATGGAAATAATAGCTATAACAGGATATGATATGAAAATACATTTTGATTTCTATGAAATGGGAAAGAGATAATTAGCTCAGTAGAGTCTATATTATTATTATTGTATTACTTTGAGAAGGAGGGAGTTGGAGTGTGCAATGATTAATTTTTAAAACCATCAGCAGTAACAAAATCAAGAATGGGACTATGGAACTACATTAGATCTAAAGTAATTATTTATCTTTTTAAATGAAGACATAACCTGACAAATATATTTCTCTTATTTGATCACAATCTCTACTTGTATTAATAATATTTTCTCAGTATATTCCCAGGATGTGACTTTATGTCTTCAGAGTTTTTTGAAAACCTTTTCAAATTTCATTCCTAGGGGCCTTTTTTTTCAGTGACCACTCTAATGTATATTTGAAAGAATGACTATACCATTGATTTGAGCCAGCAAAGCTTAATAGTGCAGTGAAAAATAAATAAGAGCTGAGGAAAAAAGCAAAAGGAGAGACTTTCCTTGTAAATCCTAACTATTGTTTAGTCAATTGGAAGATGTTCTCAGGTCTTTCTAATATCCAGCAGAGAACGTGATTGTGGTTTAACTTCTTCCAACAATAAATCCGTGATTAATTTGCTATACACCTATGTATTAAGAGGGAAATTACAAGATTGCCAAAGGCAAGTGTACAACTTTGGAGCAGAACATTGGAGAAGTGCTTGACTTATAACTGAAAACATGACTCTCATTTTCTACTCTGATTTTCACACAAAATAAATAAAAATTTTAACTCTTGCCATTGTCAATGTATCATAGAAGATTCCAGATGGATATAAGAAAATACAAATATTTATAAGTCAATGGTCTAAAATAGCAAAGTTTTATAGTCCTCTCTACTAAATTCTAACCTCTGTCTGTTTTTTCTATAGCTACTAATATTCTCTTGTAGCACCTAATGACACAGTAAATGCTCTAATATATTCCAGGGTCCTTAGGACAAGAAGGTATCTTAAAACCTTCTAAACTTGTGCGGTATTGAAGCCACTAGCTACATTTGGCTATTTACTGAGCATTTGAAATGAGGATAGACTGCACTGAGATGTGCTATAAGTGTAAAATACACACCAGATATCACAGACTTAGTAAGAAGATGCAAAATATCTCATTAATAATTTTGATATTGATTACATGTTAAAATGAAATTTTACATACACCCATACACTGAGTTAAATGAAAATATATTATTAAAATTCATTTCACTTTTGTTTTCTTGATTGCTTTTTTTTTTTTTTTTTTTTGAGACTGGGTCTCTGTTGCCTGGGCTTGAGTGCAGTGGCATCGTCATAGTTTATTGCAATCTCAAACTCTGGGGCTCAAGAGATTGTCCTGCCTCAGCCTCCTGAGTAGTTGGGAGTACAGGCACACACCACCACATCCAGCTAATTTTTCTATTTTTTGCAGAGACACGGTCTTGCTATGTTACTCGGTTTGATCTTCAACTCATGGTCTCCAGTGATCCTCTTGCATCGGCCTCCCTGACGTCTTTTTACTTTTTGTAATGTGCCTAATAGAAAATTTAGAATTATATATGTGGCTTGTGGTTAAGGTTTACATTATATTTCTGTCCTACAGTGCTGGTCTAAAGGCAGAAACAGAGTAACTTTGCTAAGATGATAAAACTTCTAATGAAGGGAAGGTTAGTAGGATGATCTTAGATATCAGGAAAGCTTTTTAGATGCTTTGTAAAATAAAGAATTAATGGCATAGGCAAGGCCAAAGGAGATGTGGAAATGTAAAAACAGGCAAGCAGGAATGGAGGCAGGTAGGTGCTAGTGGCTTGGGAAATTGTTGCAACCCTCATTGGCAGAACCAAACATTCTTCCCCAAAAGGCAACTTAGGTAAGAGGTCATCTTAGAAACCGAAATCTCAGAAATTCAACTTACCTTAAAAATATTCAATCTAAGGTCTAAACAGCTACTGCAATCAGGCCACATAAATATTCAAATTATAACAAAATTTGTAGTATTTTATAATTTAAATTTCACATTTTAAAATGTATCTTTACCCTTTTTTGCACCATTATATATTTGTTGAGCAACATTTTATGTTCCTGTTTTCTCTTTAACTTACAGAAGAGAGTCAGCAATTTGTGTGGGAGGTTTACTTATTTAAATCTCTTGAATACAGGCCAAATAGTTTTTCGTTGGCACTAAAAATGACTATGGAATGCCTTTGTTATGTTAAAACATTAGATAATATCATCTAAACTAATTTGTAATAATTTTCTTTAAAAATTATATATAATTCCCTAGCATAAACACTATCAGGATTTTTTCTCTTGATATGTAGTCACACTACTCATTTACTGAATTTCTTTTTAATGTACAGGAATAGCTCCTATGATAGAATACATTAGAACCATGTACTTGTCACAGTGTACTCACATCTAGATTTACATAAAATATGCATTAGGAAATTATTATTTTATTTCCAATACATGTTATTCAGCCACTTAAAATCAATTTTTCTCTTTATAAGATCATCTGCAAACATAATTGCAGGAGTTTGCCTTGAGTAAATTGACACACATATATATTTTTAAATGTTTTTAGGAGTGAAAAATCTGGAGCCTGGAAACTAACTGCTACATATGGCTTTGGGTATATTGCATACTCTATTTGACAAGAGAATTTACTTTCAAGGATTTGAGGGTACAAGATTCTAGGCTGGGCTTTATTCTGTTTGAAAAGAGTGAGAATGGGGCCCTAGTCACTTCTTGCTTGTAAGGTCTCAGTTGAGAAGTCTGCCATTATTCTGATGGGTTTCCTTTGTAGTTTACCTGCTGCTTTTGCCTTACAGCTCATAGGAGGGCCTCTCTGGTGGTTATTTTGGTCAATGTGATGACTGTGTGTTGTGGTGTCTTCCTGTTTGTGATGAATCTCCCTGGAGTACTTTGAGATTTTTGTACCTAGATATCTAGATTTTTAGTAAGGCCTGGGAAATTTTCCTCTATTATATACTCAAATAGCTTATCCAATCCTTGTGTATTTTCTTCTTCACCCTCATGGATGCCTATGATTCTTTTGTTTGGCCTCTTCACATAATCCCACATTTCTTGTAGGCTTTGATCTTTTCTCTTATTTCTCTGCTTTTTCTCTGTGACTGACTTATTTAATTGAAAGGTGTTATCTTCAATCCTTGAGAGTCCTCCTTCTGTTTGATCTACCCTGTTATTGAGGCTTTCCACTGTGTTTTGAATTTCCTTGAATAAATTCTTTATTTCCAGAAGTTCTACTTGATTTTTCTTTAATATATCAATTTGTTTAGTGAATTTTTCTTCCAAGTCCTGGATTTTTTTTTTTCATGGTTTCTTTGTGTTGGGTATCCATTTTATCTTGCATATCATTGAGTTTTCTTACAGTCCATGTTTGAAATTCTTTTTCTATCATCTTAGTGTTCTGAATTTGGTTGATATCCATTTATAGAAAGCTGCTGTTCCCCTTTGGGGGGTGTGCTTTCTGGTTGATTCTTCATACTTCCAGAGTTCTTTCACTGATTCCTTCCCATCTGGAGCAGCTGTTGCTTCTTACTTTTAGATTTTTATTTAGATAATAACATGTCCAGTTTAGTCTCTGAGCCAGTAGGTGGTGTTTGTGGGCAAGATTTCACCATACCCTGTATGATGAGTCAGTAAATGTGGTAAAACAGTGTGCAAATTGATCTCCCTGTCAGTAGGTGGTATTTGCTGGCAGAAGCTGCCTACAGCGTTGTTTTGGAGTCCTGTAACCAACTATCATACCTCTAGAGATGCACTCTAGTGCCTCAAGTGGTGGGTATGGACCTGGGACTTCCAGGTGTGTCCTTATTCCCCACCTCAGGGGGGGAGGTGGAGGAGGGAGTCTGGGCAAATCTGGGTTCGAGAAACCAACCCTCAAGCTCAACAAATGCTGAAAGCAGGGGTCAAAGGTTTGTTCTCTGCTTCTGGGCAAAGCTGAAAGGGAGCAGCTGGAATGGCCCCATTCAGCAAAAAAGTCTGCCTGTGGGGGTTGGACTGTCTGAGACCTGCAGTCTGGTTTTCACCCTGAGGTTTCTCCCAGGCCTCTGCCAGCAGGCAGGAATTAAAGCCTCAGTTTCTTATATGAAGCAGAAATAAAGACCTTCTCATATAAGCAAAGACTGAGGGAATTCATCAAGACAAGACCAGCCCTCCAGGAAGTATTCAAAACAGTGCTAAACACAGATCAGCACAATAAACACTCACCACTGTAAAATCATCCAAAAGCTAAAGGTCAAAGGCCAGATACCACAATGCCTCAAGAGAGAAAAAAAAAGCAACAAAGTTCAACTCAATAGGATGAAGAGAAATCTACCCCACTTATCAATTCTCTCAATAATGTGAATGGCTTGAACTGCCCACTAAAGAGACATATGCTGGCCGAATGGAAAAATATACACAAGCCAAGTATCTGCTGTCTTCAGGAAACACATCTAACCCACAAGATGCATTCAGACTCAAGGTGAAGGGATGGAAAACAATATTTCAAGCAAATGGAAGCCCAAAGAAAGCTGATGTGACATTTCTGATATCAGATAACTTAGTTTTTAAACTAACAAAAGTAATGAAAGTAAAAGGTGGTCACTATATAATGGTGAAGGGTACAATTCAACAAGAAAACATAATAATTCTAAATTTTAGGCACCTAATTCAGGTGCACCCAGATTTCTAAAGCAAATCCTACTCGATCTAAACAAAATGATAAACAGCAACACTGTAATAGCCAGGGATTTCGACACCCCTCTGATAGAACAGGATAGATCCTCCAAACAAAAAAAAATTAAAGAAACAATGGACTTAAACAGGACTCCAGAACAAATAGGCCTGACTGACAATTACACAACATTCTACTGAAAAACCACTGAATATACGTTCTTCTCATCAGCTCATGGGACATTCTCTAAGATTGACCATATCCTAGGCCACAAAGCTGTCTCAACAAATTTTAAAAAATAGGAATTATAGCATGCACCTTCTGAGACCACAGTGGAATAAAATTAGAAATTAACTCCAACAGACACTCTCATCTCTACACAAAGACATGGAAACTAAACAACCTTCTGCTGAATGATTCTTGCATTAAGGAGAGACTTAAGATGGAAATCAAAAGATTCTTTGAACTAAATAATGAAGGATACACAAGTTATCGAAACCTGTGGGAGATAGCTAATGCAGTCCTGAGAGGAAAATTTATATCCATAAATGTCTACAACAAAACAACAGAAAGATCACAAATAAGCAATCTAATGAATCATCTGAAAGAACTGGAAAAGGATGAGCAAACCAACCCTAAACCCAGCAGAAGAAAAGAAATAACAAAGATCAGAGAAGAACTAAATGAAATCGCTAACAATAAAACTGCAGAGAAGACTAATAAAACAAAAAGTTGGTTCATTGAAAAAGTAAACAAAATAAACAAGCCCCCTGCTAGATTAATGAGAAGCTGAAAAGAAAGGACTCTAATAAGCCTCATCAAAAATGAAAAAGGAGAAATTACAACTGATATAATGGAAATATAAAATATCACATATGAATACTACAAAATCCTCTGTGTACATAAATTTGAAAACGTGGAAGAAATGGACAAATTCTCAGAAATGCACAGATTGCCTAGTCTCAATCAGGAAGACATAGGATTCCTGAACAGACCAATACCAAGTACTGAAATTGAAGCAACAACAAAAAGCCTTCCTAAAAAGAAAAGTCCTGGATCAGATGGTGTCACACCCAAAGTTTTACCAAACCTACAAAGAAGAACTGGTGCTTATACTGCAGAAATTATTCCAAAACATCTAGCAGGAAGAAATCCTCCCCAATATGTTTTATGAAGCCAACACCACCCTGATACCAAAACCAGGAAAGGATGCAACAAAGCAAGAAAACTACAGACCAGTATCCCTTATCAATATAGATGCAAAAATTCTCAACAAAATCCTAACAAATCAAATTCAGGTGTTTATCAAAAAAATAATCCATCATCACAAAGTGGGCTTCATTGCATGTGGGCTTCATTGATGATAAGAATGCTTAACAAAATAGGTATAGATGGGACTTACCTGAAAAGGACAATAGCCATATATGACAAACCAACAGCCAACATCATACTGAACAGGGAAAAATTAAAAGCATTGCCACTTAGAACTGGAACTAGACAAATTTGCCCTTTATCACTGCTTCTATTCAATTTAGTGCTGGAAGTCCTAGCCAGAGCAATCAAACAACAGAAGGAAATCAAGGGCATCCACATGGGGGCAGAAGAGGTCCAATTTTTGCTCTTTGCTGACAATATGATCTTACATCTAGAAAACCCCAAAGATTCTGCCATGAGAATACTGGAACTGATAAACAAATTCAGCAAAGACAAAAGCAATGTACACAAATCAGTAGCATTCCTAAACTCCCAAAGCAGTAACACTGGGAACAAAATCAAAGACTCAGTCCCCTTCGCAATACCAACAAGGAAAATAAAGTATCTAAGAATATATTTAAGGAGGTAAAAGACCTCTACAGGGAGAACTATGAAAAATGGAAGAAGGAAATAGCAGAGGATGTAAACAAGTGGAAAACAATGCCACACTCATGGGTTGGCAAAAATCAACATTTTAAACTCTATACTACCCAAGGTGATCTACAGATTCAATGCAATCCCTGTTAAAATACCAACATCATTTTTCGCAGGTCTACAAAAAATAATTCTATGCTTCATATGGAACCCGTGAAGACCCTGTATAGCAAAAGCAATCTTAAGCAAAAAGAACAAATCGGGAGGTATCAATTTATCAGACTTCAAACTATATTACGAGGCTATAGTAACTAAAACATTATGGGACTGACACAAGAATAGAGACATAGACCATGGGACAGAACTGAGAACTCAGGTATAAAACCATCCTCATATAGCCATATAATCTTTAACAAAACAGACAAAAACACATACTGGGAAAAGAAGCCTTATTCAATAAATGGTGCTGGGAAAATTGGATAGCCACATGTGGAAGACTGAAAGAGGATCTGCACCTTTCACCTCTCATAAAAATCACATCAGGGTAGATAACAGATTTAAACTGAAGGCATGAAACTTATGAGAATTCCAGAAGAATATGTTGGAAAAATTCTTCTAGATATTGGCCTATGCAAAGAATTTATGAAGAAGATCCCAAAGGCAATCACAGCAACAACAAAAATAAATAAATGGGACCTGATCAAGTTAAAAAGCTTTGGCACAGCCAAGGAAACTATCACAAGAGCAAATAGACAAACTACAGAACGGGTGAAAATATTTGCATGCTATGCATCTGATAAAGGGCTGATAACTGGAAATCTATATAGATCTCAGGAAAATCAGCAAGAAAAAAAATCAAACAACCCTATCAAAATGTGGGCAAAGGATATGAACAGAAACTTTTCAAAGGAAGACAGAATGATGGCAAACAAACATATGAAAAAATGCTCAACATCTCTAATCATCAGGGAAATGCAAGTCAAAACCACCATGAGATATCATTTATCTACTGTGAGAGTGGCCTTTATCAAAATGTCCCAAAACAACAGTTGTTGGCATGGACGCGAGGAGATAGGAACATTCATACACTGCTGGTGGGACTGCAAACTAGTGCAACCTCTGTGGAAAGCAATATGGACATACCTTAAAGAGATACAAGTAGATCTACCATATGATCCAGCAATCCCATTACTGGGCATCTACCCAAAAGAAAAAAAGACATTCTATAAAAAAGACATCCACACTCGAATGTTTATAGCAGCACAATTCACAATTGCAAAGTTGTGGAAACAACCCAAGTGCCCATCAATACATGAGTAGATTAATAAAATGTGGTATATGTATACCATGGAGTACTATTCAGCTATAAGAGACAATGGTGATACAGCGCCTCTTGTATTTTCCTGGATGGAGCTGGAACCCATTCTACTAAGTGAAGTATCCCAAGAATGGAAAAATAAGCAGCAAATGGTATTAAGTGATCAACACCTAAGTGGACATACAGGAATAACATTTATTGGGTGTCAGGCAGATGCAAGGGGGGAGGAAGGGATGGGTATATACATACATAATGAGTGTGATGCTCATTGTCTGGCTGATGGACATGCTTGAAACTCTGACTTGGGTGGGGCTAAGGCAATATATGTAACTGCAACACTGTGCCCCCATAATATACTGAAATATTAAATAAATAAATAAATAAAGGATTTAAGGAATGATTAGCAAGTGCAACATATTGATCTAGATGTCATAGGTACATGACAACTGTAGATATTTTTCCTCACATCATATTTTGACAAATAAAGCAATTTTTTTTTTTTTGAAACAGAGTCTCACTCTGTTGCCCAGGCTAGAGTGCCGTGGCATCAGCCTGGCTCACAGCAACCTCAAACTCCTGGGCTCAAGCAATCCTGCCTCAGCCTCCCGAGTAGCTGAGACTACGGGCATGCGCCACCATGCCCGGCTAATTTTATATATATATATATATCTTTAGTTGGCCAATTAATTTCTTTCTATTTATAGTAGAGACGGGGTCTCACTCTTGCTCAGTCTGGTTTTTAACTCCTGACCTTGAGCGATCCGCCCGCCTCGGCCTCCCAGAGTGCTAGGATTACAGGCATGAGCCACCGCGCCCGGCCCATAAAGCAACTTTAATAGATATTATTTTGTATTTATATAGCACGTTCTTCATTGCTGAATATCATCAAATGTATAAAATATGGCATTTAAATTAATAAAATATATACTTCAACTTTGCCACCCTCATCTTCCAGAAATAGGAAGGAATCTATATTGTAAAATACAGAACCAATAACTGTGGATCTGAAAGTCGCCTGGCAAAGCAGATGGGTACTCTTTTCCCCTGCCATTTCTAATTACAGCTATGGATAACTGAGCTCAATATCTCTGCAGTGGTCTATTACAGATATGAAGGCTGGATCCAGAATAGCAACTGAAGCAGCTTTTGAGTGCTAATGTCTATTTTCTGTTCAAATACAGATACGACTAAATGTACATATTTAGTTCAATGTATTGTGTTTATATCAGAAAAAGATTAGTGCAATAAGAACTATCTCCATACTTTTCTTAAAATTCAGACAATCCATTTTGTGCCAATGATATAGGTTGGAAGGAGAGATCTATGCAGATTTTTTTAATGTATAATCACAAACACAATTCCAGGAATGTTGTATAAATTTTTCTATTGAAGTATGACTAAAGCACAGTAAACTATACATATTTAAAATTCACAGTGTACAATTTGATCAGTTTTGACATATATGAAAGCATTGCCACAGTCAAGATAATTAACGTATCTATCATAACCAAAAGTTTTTCCATTCCCTCCACTCTGACCCAAACAACCACTGATCTGATTTCTGTCACCATATATTTGTTTACATTTTCAAAACTTTTATATCAATGGAATTATATAATATGTGTTTATTAAGGCCTGGCTTCTTTCACTTATTGTAATGTTTTGAAGGTTTATCCATGTTGTAGCATTTACTTCATTCCTTTTTATTACTGAGCAATATTCTATTGTATGGATCAACTACATTTTATTTATCCATTCATCAGTTAATGGGCCTTTGTGTTATTTTCTTTTTGTTCATTATGAATAATTTATGCTATGAACATTGATGTAACAGTTTTTATGTGGATGTGCCATTTCTTTTCTCTTGGAAAAATATGTAAGAATGGAATGGCTGGAACATATGGTAGGTGTACATATAACTAATTGAGAAACTGCCAAACTGTTTTCCAAAGTGGTCATTAAATTTTGCATTCTCACCATCAGTGTGTGTGAGTTCCAGTTACCTCACATCCTCACCAACATTTGATATGTTTGTCTTTTTTTTTTTTAATTGGGGGAAAACTACAAAGCATTTACAGTATAATGTTTACAGTCACAATTTATAGTGAGCTGATTTCCCAAAATATATTACCACTCAAGTTGACTTATCTTGTTGCATTTAAAAATCTACTCTGTCAAAGTAGTCCTTAGAGTACATACATAGTGCTCCAACTGTATCTACGTACAACCAACACT